>CAUOFW020001358.1:852981-895533 GCA_963454935.2 Ilex paraguariensis
AAAAAAAAAAAAAAAAGAAAAAAAGATTAGAGTAAAGCCATGGCTCTACAGGGTGCAAGACTGGTGGTGCCCATAGATTTGAAGAAGAAGCCACGAGAACAGAACTTCCCCTTCACAAACGATGGCACCCAGACATACCCCCAGTTGCAGAGGTCAAAGTTGGAGAGGTTTTCAGGGTTAAGAAGGTGGATTGCAGTGGTGGTGGCATTACCAAGGAGTACACTGCTGAAGATATCAAACATGCTGACATCTCTACTGTGAGTTTATTTACCTTATCTTCTAGGTCACTGTCAGCATATACTGAACTACTAAGCACACTTGGTAAGCACAAAACATAAAGATGGCAAATAAGAGGTGGTGGAAATTCATCTCAATAATCATCTCGATCAGAGAAACTTGAACCCAAATGTGCTTGTACCCCTCCTTCTTTGTTCGACAGTTAAACAAGCAACTAAGGATTAAATGGGAGTTATTTTTTTATCCTTTTCCTATAGCATATTTGTAAGTTTGCTGACCCTCCCCTAGTTTCTTTCACAACTTTGAGATTTTATTATAATTATTTTATTTCTGAATTGTTTACAACCCACTATTTTAAGAAACAAAAGCTCTACAATAGAAAATAACCTTCATACCTGCTTTATTATCAAAAAGTCCTGTTTGATATAAGAACTAAGTGTCCAACATATTTGTCTCTTACTGAAATGTATGGGGACCATTCCAAAAAGGTCCCACCAACCCACTTCAGTCAACGACCATCTTGCTCCGATACCATTAGATTAGCCTACATAAGTTTCTCGTCCAAACTACCACTCTATCCCACCATGGCTCCTCCAACTTCAAGACTAGTAGTTCCCATAGACCCAAGGAAGAAGCCATGGGAGCAGAAGCAACCTCTTCACAATCGTTGGCACCCAGAAATACCGCCGGTCGCCGAGGTTAAAACCGGTGAGGTATTCAAGATAGAGATGCTAGACTGGATAGGAGGTGCTATTAAAGATGATAACTCTGCAATGGATGTTAAAATCCTAGACCTCTCAACTGTAATTACCAACTCTACTTCCTGTAGTATGTTGAACAGGGACTTTCAAAACTTAACATAGGTATTTCCAAATTACACTTCAGACTTCAGAGGAACTATATCTAATCACACTATACATATGTAATATTGAGAGGATATTTTTGTTGCAGTACACAAATTCTAGGAGGTTTTTAGATGATCCCTAAAATACTAGGGGTCTTCATGTATTTTAGGAGGTTTTGTTGTCGTACCACAATATCAACAAAAAAAAATGAAAATGTACCCATTATTTTTTTTTAACAGTATACTGTTTCACCTCATTTCTTTTTCTTAAAACTTACATCTCTGAATGGTTACCCAATTAATAGTACAGATATTCAATCAAAAAAAATAATAATAGTAGTAGTACTGATTAAAGGAATTTTTGACTGTTCTTGATAATGACCTTTTTGATAACTGTCTCAGGTGCATTATATGAGTGGGCCCATCAGGGTTGTAGATGTAGATGGCACTCCCGCCAAGCCAGGTGATCTTCTAGTAGTAGAAATATGCAATTTGGGTCCTCTACCAGGAGATGAATGGGGTTTTACAGCAATATTTGACAGAGAAAATGGTGGTAGTTTTCTAACTGACCATTTTCCTTGCGCTACCAAAGCTATCTGGTATTTTGAAGGAATATATGCCTACTCTCCTCATATACCAGGTATATTTTCCACCCTTTTTTTCTTGCTATGTGCCTAGAAGAACAAATAAGTATATAATCCGTCCAGGAATGTCAGATAGTAGCATTTCAATAATTAATGCACCATGTCCCCAAGTTCGAATTGTATAAGAGACACCCTAGCTGGCCAGATGCATGTAATTATGGGCATTCTAAGTTTACTTCGTAACCACAAGTCCAAAGATCGCACAGTTAGGAGGATTTCAGTTGTCTATGAAAGAAATTCATATACGCCCCCTTATTGTTGAACAAACTATATTACTAAGTTGAATTGTACACTGACGCAATTATTTGTGAATAACCTATGCCTATCCAGTATGCCCCGGGTGAAATTTTTACCTATCTCCTTCTGCTACTCATGCACTTTCTGCTGCATGACAGGGGTACGATTTCCGGGTTTGACTCACCCCGGAATAATTGGAACTGCACCTTCAATGGAACTGCTTCAGATATGGAATGAAAGGGACAGAAATCTTGAAGAAACTGGACTTCAGTCTCTCAAGTTATGTGAGGTTTTGCATTCATGAACACTGGCAAACCTACCCTCGACCAAAGGGTGTTTTCTTGGCAAGGTTGGACTCTTTCAATATAAAAGCAAAAAGTATAATTGTATCAATTCTCCCAAACTTTGATCCTTCCAGTAAACTTTCCCTTAATTTTCCTTGAAAGTAAATCACCCTAACAAATAAAGCTGGTAAACTGCAACTTATCCAACTTTCTACCAGCAGAAAAGGGTTATTTTAGCACCTAATTATTGTGTGTAGATTCAAGAGGGCACTCCTGAATGGGAAAAGATTGCTAAGGTGGCTGCAAGGACAATTCCAGGAAGAGAAAATGGAGGAAATTGTGACATAAAAAATCTCAGTAGAGGTTCAAAAATATACCTACCAGTATTTGTGGATGGAGCAAATTTCAGCACTGGGGACATGCATTCTTCTCAAGGCGATGGCGAAGTCGCATTCTGTGGGGCAATCGAGATGAGTGGTTTTTTAGAGCTCAAGTAAATTTCATCTCTTCTCTATCACTTTATGATTACTCTGGAATCCTCAAGGTAAATATACATGTGTGTGTGTGTGTGTGGTTCAAAGAATAGTTCCCATGGGATCATTACATTAACATAGCAACAAATAAAAATGCCACAGAACAGTGAGATAAACATAATGTGAAGTCATCAATGTAAAAGTAGCAATGGTAAATCTGTATGGCATAGAATTTCAACTCTACACGAACTTCAAACTATAGTTGGGTTCCTAGTTAAGTGACTCAGCTTCATTCCTCAAACAAGTACCAACTACGCGTGAAATCAAGTATTTAAAAAGTTAAGGATTTCTTTTGTCTTTTACACTTGAAAGCATTCACTTCTTATCCTGTAAATGTCAACTTTATTCTCGGGAGATCAAAGATAATGTAGTGACTTTAGGAAGGAGTGAAAAGATCAAGTTTTGATGTCCAAACAAAATTTCACTGACAATTTAATAGTAAGGTGAATTGTTGACCTAGGGAAACCTAAACACAATGTTTTTTTCGGGAAATAACCTAAAAACAATATTGATAAAACTGCGTAAACCAACTCAGTCAAACGATTGTAGTGATCATTCTGGTATTGGCACCAACACATGCTACACATGCACATACACACACACAAGGCAAGCATGTGAGTGAATTGGTCAGGTCAAAGATTCAGTATAACAGCCCTTTTAAGAAGCATACTTTTCAGGAACCACACCAACCAAGTTAACTCCTAACTTATGTTCAATGAAAAATGTGGTGGGTCTGATTCACCTAATCTCTAAATTGGAAGACAAAGGACTATGTTTGGTTGTGTATGATGACTTGCCTTAGTTGTGAAAATATTCAGTGCCTTTCCTATTAGCTGTGTTTTTTTTTTCCTGTGATCTGTATTGGAGGGTCTGAAATTTGAGACTGCAATAGCTGACTATATCTCTTATCAACGAACTACCTTAGTGTAAGGTTGTATCCGAAACATAGATTAAATTGAATTCACATATTTACAAATAAATATTGTTTTAGCAATTTAAAATATCAAAGCCTAGTGATTCATCACTAAAAGTTTTCAGCTTTGCAAAAGATTAAAGTAAGCTGGTATCCGCGATTTCCTAAAACATTACATATCCTATGGCAGAACAAAGTTTCTCCAGGACATAGAATTAAACATTGGTATCAATCAAAGAATTCCAATACAATATCATAAAAATGATCAAGCAAGTTTTCCATTAGTCTTCAAGGAATTTGAATTTCTCCTCCCTCCCTTAGTCAAACATGCCCGTAGGATACACGTCAGACTGGTGTCATGTCAAGCACATATCTGATATCATACCCTAGTTATGTCATTGCCTAGCACGAGTACTTCTGCACATTTCATGTGCCCATGCCAAGTAATACATAACACCACCACCTCACTAACAACCCTTTGAGAAAATCGAAAGCCTAGGGGTACAGTATCAGCAATGCCAAGATAGAAATATGTTCGACAATCATCACAACAAAATTTGCTGGAGAAATAGATGCACTAGTTGACCCAAGAGTGATCAAGACTTCTACTTACAAAACCAATGTTAAAAGACCTTAAAACAAGGATCGCAGTCTAGGTGGCCCTTTCATCTAGATGATCCTAAAAAAATACTCCTACAGAAGTCATCCTTCACTCTAATCATAAACCTAAATGGAAGAGATGTATTTTGAACAATAGGAAATGTGCATGAAGGGTTTATTTATGTACATGCCATAGAAAAACTGTCACCAAACAGAATATGTCAAGATGCTAGAATGCAAAAATTGCAAGCCTATTTATAGGCATGAGGCTCTATGGCAATTTCATAATAATTATGAAAACCAAGGGAAACGGTACGAGGCCAAGAGATCAGGGAGAAGACTTTTCAACCTCACGTTTTCTCATTTATGTTCCTGTTGCAATTTTGGCTCTGCGTCAGTTGTTGAATTTGGACCACCGTCCAACAAATCTCCCCCATGGCGAGAACTCAATAACTTCCACCTGTAATATAAGGTCCACATCTTGATGCAAATGCTCATCTCCATGCCTTGGGACGTCCTGTCAATCTACCAGTGCAAGACATTGATCAAGTCCAAACAATGCCTGAGCTTTTGTGTAGTAACTAGCTTAGAGTTGTATCGTGACAACTAAAGTGCTATTCATTTGGCAAAGAATCAAGTTTATCATGTCATGACGAAATACATCAATGTTAAGTATCACGCTCTCAGAGAATGGTCGGAAGAAGGGAAGGTGAATTTGATAAAAGTTTATATAGAAAACAATGTTGCTGATATTATGACAAAGTGGGTTACTACACAGAAGTTCAAGCATTGCTTGGACTTGATCAATTTCTTGAATAGTTAGATTGACGAAACATCCCAAGGCATGGAAATGGGCATCTATATCAAGATGAGAACTTGATGTTTCATGTGGAGGTTATTTAATTCTCGCCAAGGGGGAAATTTATTGCAGTTGATGGCTCGAAGTCATAACCGGTGGACAATTGTTTGGGTGCCAGATTGGAGGAACACTACGCCGAAGGAGAATGCAATGCTTATCTTTGAAATGATCTATGGAGGGCCCATGAAAAAGAAGTCATTCACTACAAAATTGCCTTTGTCCTCTTGCAAACATTTCCATATTGCCATTGTAGCATTTACTTATAAATAGGCATTGAAACTTTAAATTTCTAGCATACAATTTTGAGATAGAGAGTTTAGTACTTGTCTACATTACAGGTATTGGTGGGTGAGTTACGTAGGGTGTACAATGGCTTAAAACTCCGGTTTTGAATATTAAATTTGAGTGGTGAAGCTTGTACTATTGTACTCAATTGTTCTCAACAGTAAAGAAAGTGACCAGATCATACCTCGTTGACATTGACAGGAATTTTGTCGAACCTTTTCAATATCGATATCGTCTTTCTTCGAGTGTTTTGATTTCTTTTATTTATTTATTTTCTCATCATCGTATTAACCCAATTGCTAACTATGATGGCTCCAAATTCAACAAACGATGCGGAGCCAAAATTGCAATAAGAACAAAAATGAAGAAAACGTAAGGTTGGAAAGTCTTCAACCTGATCTCTTGACCTTATACCATTTCCCTTGGTTTTGACAATTATTACAAAATTTCCATGGAGCCTCATGCTTATAAAATATAAATAGGCTTACAATCTTTGAATTCTAATATCCAAATTTGGTGAGAAAAGCGAGAGCCCAATAGAAAAATTATACTCTTATTTATGTATTGAATGGGTGAGTTGAGTGAGGTGTATAAGGGTGGATGTAAAAACTCAAGTTTGGGGTACAAAATTTGAGTGAGAGGCTTGGACCATTGGTACTCAATTTTTCTCAATAGTGAAGAAGGTGGTTGGATCATGCCTTGTGGATGTAAGCCGAAACTTTACTGAACCAAGTAAATATTGTTTATCTTTCTTTGTCTAATTTGGTTTATTTTATTTATTTTCTTGTCATCGTATTAATCCAATTGTTGCGAGTATTTCCTAGCAAGTAATATTAAAGCCTCCAGGTTCAATACGGAAAGGTTAGAATTAAGAACAATACACGTTGTTATTAATTATCAGTACTCAATACAATGGCAAAAAATGGAATCTTGATGGGCAAATTCGAGGTGGAGCGTTTTGACGGAAAAAATAATTTTAGTGTCTAACAAAGCATGGTTAAAGACATCTTGGTGCAGAAAGAGCTATCCAAAGCACTTTCCGGCACAAAAAAGAAACTGATATCCATTAAAAATGAAGATCGAGAGAATTTGAGATGAAAGTTGTGAGCACAATCCGTTTAGGTCTCGCCCCGAAGGTAAAATATAGTCTTTATCTAAAACTTATGTTCAATCGTTATGGAAAAAGTTAAAAAATATTTAGACGTCACAATCGCTCACAAATAATTTATTTCTTGAAAAATTAGTTATATCAATTACGGATGAAAGAATGAATAAATGGTATGGATTATCTCAATGTTTTCAACAAAATTATTACTCAACTTATAAATGTTGATGTGAAAATTGGAGAAGATGATAAGGACATTCTTCTATTGGCTTTTCTTTCACATCCCTTTGATGCATTTGTGACTACACTTTTGGTTGGAAAAGACACTCTCAGCGTTGATGATGTAATAACGACTCTTTTAGAGATTGTGGCACTCAAAAAGCCAGAAAATAGTTCTCAAGTATAAGGGTTAGTGGCCAAAATTGAATAAGGCAACAACATGTAAGGAGCAACCATAGAGGAGGGAGATCATGCTCCAAATCAAAATAGAGGAGTAGCGGGAAATACAAGTGTTGATATTGCCATATGGAGGAACTATAATCAAAGCACAATCTCCATATTCAGTTCAAGCGGGCATTGCACAGATATTTTGAACGGAAATGGTAATTTATTATAAGTCATCAAAGCCTCATAGGTATGAATTATCTAGGTGAATTCTGGATGTTCTTATCATATGCGTCCATATAAGGAATGATTTAATACTTATAAACCCTATAATGGGGGAACAATTCTAATGGATAATGATTCAATTTGTTGGGCCATCAAATTAAAATGTTTGATCGTATTGTTAGAAGACTAAGACACTAGGCGATGTGCAACATGTCCCTAACCTTAAAAAAAAATAATTTCTATGGATTCACTTAATTCAAATGGTTTCACCTTTACGACAACAGATAGGGTTCTAAAAATTGTTAAAGGTGTCATGGTTATCATGAAAGGGAACCGTTTAACCTTGTAGGGAGTACTATTATAGATGGGACAGTTGTAACCACTCCATTGGATCCAAGCACTGATGACGCTACCTTATGACATCTACGCCTTGACTATATTAGTGAGAAAGGTATGCAGCAACTTCATCAGCATAGTTTGCTTGTGGGATAAAAACTTGTAAACTTAATTGTTACAAGTATTATTTATATGGAAAATAGTGTAGGTAAGGTTAGCTTCAACACAGCGCGGCATATAAGTAAGGATGTGTTGGAGTACATATACTCTAACATGTGGAGACTAGTGACAATTTCATGTAAAGGAGGAGTAGTATATTTTACGACATTTATTAATGCCTTCTCCAAAAAAGTATGGATCTACTTCATGAAGCACAAAAATGAAGTATTGGAAAATTTTAAGCAATGGAAAGCAGATGTTGAAATGCAAACTGGAAAATAAGTCAAGTACCTACGGACGGATAACAGAACAGAGTATACACCCCAAGAATTCAAAGATATTGCGAGACAAAAGAGATCTTTGACATTATACTACACGAGGTAGGTTACAACAAAATAGTGTAGCAGAAAGAATGAATAAAACCCTTTTAAAGAGAGTAAGATGTATGAGAATATATAGACAATTTTCAGCTATTAATACATAAGTCTCTGAGTAGGTTTAGACAGGTAAATCAGTTGGTTATTCTAATCTTAAAATATTTGGTTGTTTGGCCAATGTTCACATGCAAGAGGAGTAGCCCTCCAAGTTGAACCCAAAGTCCAAACAGTGCATATTTGTCAATCATGAAAAAGGTATAAAAGGGCATAAACTTTGGGATTCGATTACACGAAAGGTGGTAATCAACGAGGAGAGGATGATGCTCAGGTGGAGGCTCATGCAGAAAAAATCTCAATAGAAGTAGAGACAGATGAAACACAATGACCTAGTGGAAAAGATGCTAGAGGTTTACCATTGGTAATTCTAAACCTAATCTCTTGGCCTTGTACCAAGTTCCTTGGTTTAGGCAATTATTAAGAAATTATCATGGACCCTCGTACCTATAAATAGGCTTGCAATCTTTGCATTCTGGGATCCAAATTCAGTGATAAAAACGAGAGTCTAATAGAAAAACTCTCCTTTTCTTTATGTATTGAGTGGGTGAGTTAAGTGAGGATGCGAGGGTGTAAAAAGCTCGGGTTTAAGGTATAAAATTTGAGTGGCAAAACTTGTACCATTATACTCAATTTTTTGCAATAATGAAGTGGGAGATCAGATCATGCCTCGTGGAAGTAGGCAAGAATTTTGTCGAACCACATAAATATTTGTGTTGTCTTTCATTGTGTGTTTTGGTTTATTTTATTTATTTTCTCATCTAAGTATTAATTCAATTGCTACGAGTATTTCCCAACACAATTCCATTTTTTCTTCAAAACTTATTTTAGGATTATTCCACTGGTTATCAGGTGTGAAATCATAAGGGGTGGCATGAAAGAATACCTCACTCCGATGGGCCCCACTCCCCTACATGTCAACCCAATATTCGAGATAGACCTGTTGAGCCAAGGTTCTCAGAAGAGTTGGTATTTGAAGGCATAAGTGTGGACGAAAGTGGGAGACAACACAAACGTGCAGTGCTCAACGTGATTGGCTATCTGTCAAGATTTGGGTACTCTAAAGAACAGGTTAGAGAAATATCTCCCGACATCATCTTTATAGCTCATCTAAGAACACACCCAACATGTTCAAGCAGCAAAATATACAGTCATGGTAAATTAGAATTTCATTATAATACTGACCTAGATAACATGCTGGTGGCTACAGGCTTATCTTCTACTGTCAGGCTGTCCCTGTGAAGGAAGGATTTCAGGAATAGTCAATTCTCCCAATGCTGTTGCCACCCTTGCAATCCCAACAGCCACCTTTGACCAGGTAATTACTTCCAGCTTCTCTTCCACAAAAATTATGACAACTGCAAGTAATATAGCCTATTGAAAAAACAACTATCAAATCACTCCAACTTTTACAAGGCTGCTACAGTCCCAACACTATTATAAGTTGATAAAACTTGAATACCATCAAACGGTTCTTAAACTGTGCTGGTGTGTTATCCTGGTTGTAATTCATGACTGCTACTAATTGGACCCCCTGTGCCCATCCCAGTCCCAACATCTATCCGGATAAGGCCAACGAAATGAGAAACGAAAAATGTCCCAAACGCGAAAAAAACTGAACATCAACAAATGCAAATACAGAAGAAGCAATATAGCAACAGAAACTCTTATTAGCAAATTCCCACACATCCAACATGATGCTGAAATGTATCATAGATTCATGACTTAAAATCTTAAAATTTAAAAGGGTAGAGCATATGAGCACTCATCTTTAATGGACATCGGAATAAGTATAGTGCACAAAAAAACCACTAGCTAAAGGTCAAGTGGTACATCCTCCCACCCCGGCTTGTAAGGAATCCAAACATCCCACAATGCACTTACGATGGAAATTTACCAACCACAAAAAACCCCTGTGCCATGGAATAACTGCTACCCAGGGAGCTATCCAGAACTCTAGAAGCAGGTGATATGCTGAATATTAGCTTACATGCCAGATAAGCATGCTGAAATAAAATTATACTTGGAGATTGATATGTNTAATTCAATTGCTACGAGTATTTCCCAACACAATTCCATTTTTTCTTCAAAACTTATTTTAGGATTATTCCACTGGTTATCAGGTGTGAAATCATAAGGGGTGGCATGAAAGAATACCTCACTCCGATGGGCCCCACTCCCCTACATGTCAACCCAATATTCGAGATAGACCTGTTGAGCCAAGGTTCTCAGAAGAGTTGGTATTTGAAGGCATAAGTGTGGACGAAAGTGGGAGACAACACAAACGTGCAGTGCTCAACGTGATTGGCTATCTGTCAAGATTTGGGTACTCTAAAGAACAGGTTAGAGAAATATCTCCCGACATCATCTTTATAGCTCATCTAAGAACACACCCAACATGTTCAAGCAGCAAAATATACAGTCATGGTAAATTAGAATTTCATTATAATACTGACCTAGATAACATGCTGGTGGCTACAGGCTTATCTTCTACTGTCAGGCTGTCCCTGTGAAGGAAGGATTTCAGGAATAGTCAATTCTCCCAATGCTGTTGCCACCCTTGCAATCCCAACAGCCACCTTTGACCAGGTAATTACTTCCAGCTTCTCTTCCACAAAAATTATGACAACTGCAAGTAATATAGCCTATTGAAAAAACAACTATCAAATCACTCCAACTTTTACAAGGCTGCTACAGTCCCAACACTATTATAAGTTGATAAAACTTGAATACCATCAAACGGTTCTTAAACTGTGCTGGTGTGTTATCCTGGTTGTAATTCATGACTGCTACTAATTGGACCCCCTGTGCCCATCCCAGTCCCAACATCTATCCGGATAAGGCCAACGAAATGAGAAACGAAAAATGTCCCAAACGCGAAAAAAACTGAACATCAACAAATGCAAATACAGAAGAAGCAATATAGCAACAGAAACTCTTATTAGCAAATTCCCACACATCCAACATGATGCTGAAATGTATCATAGATTCATGACTTAAAATCTTAAAATTTAAAAGGGTAGAGCATATGAGCACTCATCTTTAATGGACATCGGAATAAGTATAGTGCACAAAAAAACCACTAGCTAAAGGTCAAGTGGTACATCCTCCCACCCCGGCTTGTAAGGAATCCAAACATCCCACAATGCACTTACGATGGAAATTTACCAACCACAAAAAACCCCTGTGCCATGGAATAACTGCTACCCAGGGAGCTATCCAGAACTCTAGAAGCAGGTGATATGCTGAATATTAGCTTACATGCCAGATAAGCATGCTGAAATAAAATTATACTTGGAGATTGATATGTAGCTGGGGAAAGTTTGCTTTCTAGTTAAGGAGTGGATATGTGTTACATTGATGACATAAAATTTGTAAGAAGTTTAAGAAAGAAATACCCTTAATATCTTCTATTTGTTCTTATTTACCATATCAGTTTATAATTTTAATCATGTAAATGAATATTTAGGAAAAGATTGATTGTAAGCCTTTCAATGTGAGCTAGCATTGCCATGCACAACCTTACACTCTTTGAGAAAATTTCAATTGGATTTCACACTAATTAAAAAATACACGCAGCGCAGATATTTCATCTCCTTGAGATTTCTAGACAATGGTTCAAAATGTCAGTAGATACTGATACAATCTGACCAAGCCATATCCAAAACGACATATTCCATACAAAGACCGACACACGTTCCATATAAACCACGTTTTTCACTTGACTCATGGCTAACTTGAAAACGTCTAGAACAAATCGATCAAGTCCTCATCATCAATTCGCAACGTATCGACCTTTTATAGTTTTGCATTGTTGTGATATTGCCTTAATCTCTTGCCGTATCCAACTTTTTATTACATGTAGCATTCGTGTATCATCCAAAACCACACCACAATCGATGCATCTCGGTATCCTCCAAGTCAATGACCGCTACTACAACATTAATTCATGTTCTGGGTCCCTAGTCAATGTGCTACTTTACTCATGGAAACAGTATGGTGGCAGCAACGAAATTCTATATGACAAAAAAGAGAGACAGAAGTTTAATCTAAAATATATAACTTGAAGAATGAAAAAAAACAAAGAATATGATTATCCTTTGTGCCATCAACATAATCAGCAGCAACACAATTTGACTGCTATATAGATCTACAACAAACCAATCACCAACACTAAGATTACATATTACAGATAAGATTGCAGGTGTCTAAACTGATTTCAGAATCCAAATTCACCACATCAATGTTTTGCAGACGTTACCAACAGCAATGTACAGCAAACAGTATTCAAAGAGGTGTACCCACCCAAGGTTGGGGCTGAGCTAAAAAAAAAATCCACCGAACCAAATGATGGTTGTACTGAGGTTCCTAAAGATACCTCCAAAAAAAGGGAAAAAAAAAAAAAACATTGTACGCACTTATTTGCCACCATGAGAAAATGAATCTTACAAAATAGACTGGAAAAGAATCTTTACCGGAACCTATAGGAATATAAAATTAAAAGTGATGCATCTTTGAAAGAATCAAGGAACCACTATTAGAAAGCAAGAAAACATAAACCAGAAAGTCATATATTGATTATGTAATCTGTCCAATTAAACTACCTCAAAATTTCCAAAATGTCATTTTTCTCTCATATATTGATTGTGTAATCTGTCCAACTAAACTACCTCAAAATTTCCAAAATGTCATTCTTCTCTCCTGACAGAAGCTACTAGCAGCATATGATCCGCTCAGTAATATATAGAGAGTGTCCGATGGTGTTGGAGATATGGGCATTGGATGCCAAAAGACCACAACCAAAGATCCAGTTCCACACTCAACACCTAAGAGACAAAGGGGAGGGTCAGATTTTTCAATGGAAATAAGTACAAAGAACTAGGAAGCGAGATAGACAAGGAATACAAAATCTGTGGAAGTTTATTAAAGAAAAAACAAATTTTTCAAACAAAATAAATAGTTTTTTTCAAATAAAAAATCACAACATATGCATGGGAGATATATTATGCCACTGGCAAACTTCGTTCTTTGTGTATTTTTGTGTGTGTAACCACCACAAATACAATTTTCAGAATTTGAAAAGAGAAGGATATGTATGACTGACAGGTCAAAATAACGACAAAGAGGTCTTATGGAACACCATGGACAAACTAAAAACAGGTATATGTTATGTAAGTGTGGTCACACAATGATGAGAACAGATTTTTTTTACTAAGAATATCCATGACAGAAGCATAAATATTTCTATGAGTGATTCCCTTGACTACACCAGTTCTGATCAAAGATCTTTTAAAATTAGGTTGTCAAGAAAATCTCTTTCTTTTTCTCCAATTTCTTCTGCCAAAAAAAAAAACCAAGGGACAAATGAAATCAACCGGAATCTAAAAAGGTCAACATTTGTAAGAACTCTTATATTTTATATCTCACATCAAATATAAGCTTGTATTAGGGCAAATTAGGCACTCTATTTTCATGCAGTAAAATGAACGAAATCATACACCTCATGCAAATATAATTGTATATCAAAGAATAATTGATAACCTTGAGGAAGAATTATATTGATTCTAAAAACAGCAATGAGAAAAGAAGTAATATAATATTATGACGTATAAACAGCACATACCTGCTTTCCTGATTTTTTACTGATCAACTCCCTCATTTTCTCCACAGCATATACTGAGCACGCTCGCAGTTCCACTTCCTCCTCACTGCCCGAAACAATTTCACTGTTTGTCTCAATAATGGTTGCCAAAGCTGAACTATATCTAAGTACTCCAAGCTGGTGAAGCACTGCTGGGACTATGTAGTCCGCAAATATGGTAATTGAACCTATGTCATTGAATTCGCCATATTCTTGACCCTTAAACGCACCCCATAAATCTGCGGCAAATATCTGAGCTCTTTTATACAAGAAAACCTGGTGCCCTTTGTACACTGTGTGATCTCGAAACCCTACAACAACAATAGTTTTGAGTTCCGATCAAGTGATCTCCTTCATGGTAGCGGGAAAAAAGCGTTCAGAGGCTTTTCATATTGGCATATGGTTGTGATTAAAAATGCAGAAAATGGAGATACCAGGAAAGTGACGAGTAATAAGAGCGACAAGCTTTACAGCTGATTTGCTACATGACTCCACAAGATTGGATGCCTTCCCATCAAAGCTTCTCTCCAGCTCAAACCCAACCTATAACATGGCATCAAATTATTCTCTTTAGATTGGTTAATAACCTCAGGAAATGAAGACAGAGGTAAAATCAAACATATTGAGACATGTACGGGAGAAAAAAAAATGAAAATTTACAACTACATAAAACTACAAAGGAATTAGAAACAAAACCAACAATTTGAAAGCTCTAATACAGTACCTCATGAATTAAGCGGATTCGTTCATCTTCCAGAGGAAGTGGCCGAGGCCATTTCACCAATTCACGTAATTGGGGACCTGACAAAAGTTGCTATAATTAATATCTTACTTTATAAAAAAAAATCATTTCTGAGAGTAACAAGGTTCCTGCAGCTAAAAACACATACCAAACTGAGTAATATTCAGCTATAAATGAGAAATGAAAGCTTACATTGTGTAGTGCTACTTTAGGAAGAAAAGATTTGTCCACATGTAATGTTATATCCATTCGAATTGACAACCTTAAGAAAATAATAGCTTCTAAGTGCACAAGAAGTCACAACCATGACCACTTGTTACCGAAACATGAACAGTGTAATGGACATCACATAACAGAAAACAGTGACAAAAGTCAAAGTGGAATTTTTTTTTTGAATTAGCAACTCCCCCAAAATTTAAGTGATATTGGTACCTTTAACTCTAGGATGATCTAAATTTGTCTCTTTTGGATGTTTTCAAAGAATTTGGATGAACCATAGACATAATTTTAATATCGTTGAAAAACTATGGTGTAGTTGCCCATTTTCCAGAAGATTATGATATTATTTGTTAGCCTTTTTTAACGCTAGAATTTTTTATATCTGTGTTACAAGCTATCAGATATGGTTCATCAAATTGTTCATATATCTGGGCAACTCAAGGCGAGTTAAAAGGGAAGAGTATGTAGCATTAAATGATAGGGTGCAGTAATGTTCAAAGTGATTTCAATGACACATGATGTAAGCCAATATAGGAAACCAAACGAAGCTTCTTCCCTCACCCCCAATCAACAAAAATCTTTCTGTTTCCCACTCTCTCTTGCAGGTATGTTGTGATCGATTCCATTGTATGTTGCTCACTGAAAATTTTTATAGAAATATTTCCAAGAATGAGAAAATGGATCATTGCTGGATCTCTTTTTCTTCTTTGTCTGGTATGTTATGGGCTGTTAATTGCTAAATATTGAGTGAAACTTATGGAATAACAGAAAACCAAAAACTATTGTGTTTCTTCTTTTTCTTTGTTGTCTCCTTACTCGCTTTCTTCTTCCCCCAAGTTCAATTATTTTGATGTTGTTACAGGAATACTGTTACAAAAGGATTAACAGGCCATTAAGGGAGTGTCACACTCAGTAACAGCTGTCATGGCTGCACTTTTTATTAGCACTGATATATGGGACCGTTGCGCATTTTAAACCCTATGTCTGAAAACACCAAAATGGACGCCAACAATAAAAGGTTCAAGATAAAGCTTGATTACCAGTATAATTTTGTAGACGATCAGCATCAAATGCGCACTCGTCATTTTGAAGAGCAGCCTTTAGTCCCATAGCCAAATGATCATAATTTAGATCCTTGTCTATCATTCCATAAGAAACAAGCGATGAACACGTAAGCATTAAAAAGTAGCATTTTCCATTAACTTGAGATACATGAAATGCTTGAGATCTGATTTTAGCTGAGTAGACTTCAGCAAATTACGAGTCAGTCAAGTCAAGCTGCTTAATGATCAACTCAATCAAGAATGGCAAAGCAACAGCAAGTAAGGAGAAACTCAGTAACAAAGATATAAAACAAGCCTTCTCACATGGAGACACTATGTATTTGGCATCAGCAATAGAATCTCATAGTGATCTATTCTCTGATTTTAAGTACTCTGGGAGAGTATGGTCAATTTTCATTTCCTGAAACGGGGAATTTGTGGAATCCATCCCATTGCAAACCTTTACTCAACAGTCCTCCCGGCAAAAGGGGAAATTCATTGACAAATAAGGAAACTCAGCCTAATAACAACAGTCAGCCCTACATTCAAGGGCATAGCAGCTCTGGAACACTTAATCACTAAAACAAACAGGTACAGGTTATTGTCCAAGAAGATTTAGAAGACTAGAACCCAAGCAAAGACAAGGCCTATTGTTCGAATTTGGCAACTATCATATTTCTGAAGGTAGCTTCAATTCGTTTTATGTTGTTTTCGTTAGCTTTTTGCAACCAATGGTATAATCATTTTGTAAGAATATATTGGAATTACTCGACAACAGCATATAGCACTCCCACCAGAATCCATTTACTACCAATCTCTGTACACTTGGTTGCGGTAGTCTTCTCCAGCCAACTAGAATAATAGCTTTTTTAACCTTTGCAAATAAACATCATTGAGGAAACTTTATACACAACTATGTCCAATAACAACCAAATTGAAGCTATTTGCTTCATACTATATATAGAAGACTAATAAAGACCAAGTAAAAGTACCTGGCCAGAAACAGAAATTCAATGTATCCAATACAAGCAAATACTGAACAGTAAGCGGCCCATTATCAAAATAATGAATTCCTTCGAAATCCCATTCCACCTTAGGAATCGAATCTTTCATAGTTTCCGCTACTTTCTCAATGCCTGCGCATAAACCACAACCATTCACTTCGAAATCGGTCTACAATACAATCTCTCACGAACTCACAACACCAAGAATAGAAACATCATCCTCAAAACACATAAACTCATACATATCATCTTCAATAATAGAAAGAAATAGCGTAGAAACACATAAATGTCATCTTCAAAACAGAGCATCAAACTCAACACTCATCTTCCTATCCATTTCTTTTCCACTATATGCAAAATGAATGTAGCTCCAAATCCAACACAGATATGTAGTAAACGGTGACCTAATTGACAAGAGTCGAAGAGACAGAGAGAGAGAAGGAGAGGACCTGAGGAGTCGACGGTGACGTGGGAAGAGTGAGCAGCGACCCAGGCTGTGGTAGCCCTAACCTCCTCCATTTGTGGGCTTGAAGAAAATCTTTCTAGGGTCAAAAACAAAAACATAAACTAAATAAGGTGCCAATTGTTTGGAGTTGAACCACTGGGTTTGGTTTTCCTTATTCGAAGTTTCCCGCTTTTGGTTGGTTCTGCTGGTGCGTGGTTGGTTGCCCTTTTTCACACGTTTGACTGGTCACGCCTCCCACGTGAACACTGTTACTGGCCATTGATCATATACTGAATGGGCCCAAGTCCAACCGAGTCCCTATCATCTTGGAATAGAATTGTTTTTTACTATTTTATAGTTTTTTGAAGCATAATTTTTTTTATATTTTTCTACTTTTTTCTTATAAATAGGGCCTGCGCAGCTAGTCCATTCTTCTAACCTTAATCTGTTATCTATAATATAAAATAGGATAGACTTCAATAAATTCAACTAACGGTCTCAAATAGACTCATTCAACGGCCTTTAACATTCCTCTCAAAATCATTTGAACTTTGTTCCTCCAAATCCATCATTTCTCACTTACATTATATCATATCTTTAGACACGAGTTACTTTTAGTTACATATAAAGTATGATAAATTACACGAATTTTAAGCTTGTTGTTTATGTACTAAATTCATCAAATTATTTTTGCATAATAGTAATTAAGTTATTTTTATTTTGCGCTTAAAATAATTTATTTAGAAAAATATAACTAAATGTAACTTATTTATCAAATCAGTTTTCATTTAAACAAACTACGGTGTACGCGTGCAAAACACTTTTTATTGTGGTGGTTAAATATAAATAGACTCAGTTATTATATTTAAAAAATTAAAATTTAACCACGATTAAAACTGTTAGATATTGGTTGGGTCATGGACCCTAACCGCCCATGGTGGGTTAACCCAAATTAAAAAATGCCCAAATGGCCATGTCTTTTAGAGATATCATTTACCAAAAAGTTTCATTCACCCAAAATACATGTCTATTAAATATTAACATACATGTCCCTATATAATGTGTCTATTAATGACACATATTGTTTGTCTATATAAACCCAAGGTAATCTAATAGATGAAATATCTCTCTGATAAATACTCAAACGTTAAAATCTCCTACTTTATTTCTCTCTCTTCCTACATAATGTTAAAAGACTTTTATGCTATGGAAACTTGGTGTTGATTCATATTATGTAACAACACTATACTACTCGAGTAATCGAAGAAAAGACAATTTTCAAATTCTAAAGTGCGTGGAACATCCTCAAACGATATTTAGGATTAAAACGAACAAGATATGTCTTTGATCCTATACTTCTGCAATATATATACGATTTTCAACATTGGTATCAAAGTCATTTAGGGTGTTCTCGTATCTTTAGAATTAATAATCAATTGTTTAAAAATATTATTTGCAAAAAAGTTTTGAACGGACTTTAATGGTATCTTGAACAAACGGTCTCCAAATGCCTTGAAATTTCTAGGACATTATGATCCATGGTTGAACAAATCTGAAGAAAAAAAAAATTGTGGGTCTCACAATTTGAGAACAAAATTGAAATTTTAATTTTTTTTTTAAAAAGGAAAAATAAGACCATTAATTTTAAGAGCTTTTGACCCATCCCATAGGCTTTTGAAAAAAAATTCCCAAATAAAGATTAGTTTGAAAATAATTCCCAAAAACGTTAGATCAACTGACGTTTTTAAGCTTGAACAGTGACATTTCAGGGGCCTTAAAAACGTCAGTTGTACTAACGTTTTAAAGTTGGACCTAGACCCCAATTTTTCTCACCTCTCTCATTTCCTTTCTCTTATTTCCCTTCTCCCCCCCCCCCCATCTAAGCCCTAATTTCAGGCGAAAGAAATCGAAATATCACCATTTGCACGATCATCACCATCGATCATCGCAGCACCACCATCGCAGTACCACCATCGCAGGTCTTAAAACTACCTGAGTTTGGGAATTATTTTCAAACCAACCCTTATTTGGGACCATCGCCAAATCACAATGAATTGATTAAGACTTCACGTTTTGCGGCAAAGTATGATGCGGTTCTATTTTTCATAAGTATTATCGTTGTCTAGTAGTAAGGAATTAGAATTGTTCTTAAATATTGGGAAGTTTCTTATGCCATAAAACACTACACATATAGCATTGAGAAGAAACTTGTGGGTGACAGATTTCTTATAAATGCACATAGGTTTGTGGGACCCATTGTGTTTGTGACTATTGACTCATTATTTTTTGTTGTCATATAAGCACATGAATTAATGAAACTTGTGGAGATATATAGTGTGTTTTTTTCACGTCGATCAGTAGCATTAAAATAAAAGATGAATTTTAATGTAATTCTCTTTTATCAAATGACTCTGTTGTTTAAAAAAGAATAGATCATGGTCTATTTCAATTATTTATGAGATCAAATTTTAATTGTTTAAAAAATTGAAATGAATGTGTAATTGCTTATGTAGCCTATGACTAATTTATATTGCGTAATGTTAGTATGATGGATATACTAGTTGTATTTATTTTGTTGTTTAACATGATCTAAATTAGAATTTCATATCTAGTGTTATTTAGAATAGCATGTTTATTTTATTGATAACATGCATGATATGAAATTAATTGTTATCAGTATGCCTAAAGATACTAGATCTAGTGGGAGTTTTATTTTGTTCGGTATTAGGAAATTGAATTTTTGCACATTAATTAAATTAAGTATTATTAATAATCACTTGTGGTGCGGGAGATAATTGGGAACTTAGTAAACTTTCGATCTTGTGACTTGTGAAAGTTGTTAATACTTGAATTTAGATTTTTTGCGGCAAAATTATAAAATGTGTTGTGCCAATATCACATACGCATTGTCTCTGCATGTAGATTAAATCATAATGATTACTAAAAGTATAGTGGCTAAATTAACGAAGGGTGACAAATTGAACGGCGATAACTTTGACATATGGCGTCGTAAGATGTTCTATATGAGCAACAAGTCTTGGATACCTTTTACTTTGTGCTGCCAGAGCCTGAGCAGCCTCAAACTTGCTAAGAGCCAGAGAACTACTAGTCTTTACAGAATAAGGATCGACTTATGCGCTATATCATGCAAGAAAGCATGTAAAATGATATTATTCCTGAATTTGAGAATTACTCCACAGCTCACACCATGTGGAAGGCCGTCAAAGAGAAGTTTGGTATTACTTCTCTTGTTAGGCTTCGTAGTTTGACCATAAGGTTTGACTCCTATCAAAAGAAGTCAAAGTATACAATGAAACAACATTTGAGAGCTATAACTTCTATGATACATGATTTAGCAGTTGCTAGTCATGTGTTAACCAATGAACAACAGGTTCAAGTTGTACTTCGCTCCCTTACTCCATCATGGGAGCATATGAAACGAAACATGATGCATAATGAAATTGTAAAAACATTCGAGAATATATCGCATCACCTTGAGCTTGAGACTGAATGCTTGGAGGCTACCAAAGGTGAGAGTAGCTCTTATGTGGCTAAAGTTGGCTCACGTAAGACCTTCGGGTCCAAGCAGAAGCGCGGTGAAAAAAGGTCTGATGCTCAAACTGGGGCTGGTCATTCTAATTATAACAAGCACAAGTGGGGTAAAAGAACTGGTAAGAAGAATAAAGCCAATATGGTCTGCTATAACTGCAATAAGAAGGGTCACTTCGCTTGTGAATGCACTGAGCCGAAGAAGGAACTCTCTAGTTTTGTCTCTCGCATTGACTGTTAGTTACTAGTCAAGTTTTTGTTGCTCAATCTCCTAATTCATGGATTGTAGAGTCAGGAGCAACAGACTACATAACATGACACAGATTCGAATTTGTGAAGTACCGTCGAGTTTCAGCTAGAAGCAAACGAATTTACATGGGGAACGAGACCAGTATAGATGTGCTTGAGATTGACACATACAAACTGGAATTGTGACACAGCTGCACTTTATACCTTCATGATGTATTATATGCTCCAAGAATCCGACGAAATTTGTTGTTAGTTACTAGCTTAATGAGACTAGGTTTTATTTTTCGTTTTGAAGGCCAGCATGTTTGTCACGCCCCAAATTTTTTTGTAAAATAAAATACCCGAGCGTGATTAAAGAATAAAATCACACCGAAATTACGATAACCTTTTTTGTATTATTATATTCCGCGTACGAGTACATAATCCTCATATGATCATTTCAAATATTCTTGATACAATATAAAGAGAAATAATAATGAAAAACTCTATCCATCATCCTTTCAGCCTATCCTCCAACCCAGCTTCATATTTCTAAAAAATGTTAGATAGGGATGAGCTCACCAGCTCGGTAGGATAATTTTTATTAATGACTACCAAGGTTTTAAAATAATGCATAATATAGTTAAACAAAGGATAAACGCAGGAATAGGGCAATGTAATGAATCAAATAAATAAATAAATTTCAGCACATATCGATCATATAAATCCGTCAATTTTCTAGTCCACACATGAACCGCCTTCGGAGAAAACTTTGGGGTCTTGCACCCTAGGAAACCCAATGTCCTTCTTACTTTTCTGGAAACACCAATACCAAAAATTATGTGGTGCCACACAGGCTACCACGACAACTGATATTACTAATCAGTGAAACCAAAGACTAGTAGGAATCCTGTGAATTCTCGCAGAATCATGCATCTACCAACCCTCTGCCCTCGATTATGTGTATTCATAGTAATTTCATCAAAATTACAAAATAAAATCATATCGTAGTCAGACCCAACAACAAATTAAACATTAAATAATAAAAAAATATTTATTATGCAACATGATTTCATAAGAGAATTAGGGTTTCGATATAAATAAAAATAAATGTGCATAATAACGATTTATTTATAAAATCTCAGTTTGACCCCATGATTATAGCGATATAATATTACATTATTAAAAATAAATTTGATATGAAACCCCTAAATATGCATGAAATGTATCAATGATAGTAAAAGATAAAAAAAATCCTACCTCTATCTTGACTTTTATTCGATACTGTGTACTGTGACAAAATAACCAAAATAATATTTTAAAATAAAAATAAGTAATAAGAGCTTAGTTAAGCTAAAATAATTTTTAGAATAACTAACGAAAAGTAATGATACTTAAATTTGATCCAAAAATATTTAATAAGGATCAACTTTAAATGCCTCGAATCTATAGAATTACTAAATAATAACTAAAAGAATCTTACCCAAAAATTTTGATCACAAAAGCTAACTCTTAAGCCAAAAAAATTTTGACAATTTTTTCTTTTTCCTCTCTCCCCGCTTCTCTCTCTCTTCCTTTCTTCCTCTCTCTCTTTCCCTTCCTTTCTTCTCCTTCTCTTCTGTGCGTTTTTGCTTGGCCTGGGCTTGGTTATTTATAGTCAAAGCCTGGCCCCTTATGTCATGGCTTACGCCATGTTTGCTTACAGCCGTCCATTCCTTTGCCACATTTTTTTTTTGTGCACGTTTTCAATTCTCTAAAATAGGACATTTGTCCTTTCACATGCATACATGTGTGTGTGTGCGTGTATATATATATATATATTTATTTATTTATTATATGATTATGATATTTGACCTAAGTTATAGTCATTTAACTCGTTTTCACGTGAAGAGTCTATATTTGGGGTCCATTTGTTCATAAAAATTTTTATTATTTATTTATATACACACACATATATATATAAATAATTCTCAATTATATAGAATCAAAATTGATGACCTAATTATCATGTTAATAATTTATATATATATGGGTCATCGTAGTCTACCCCCCTTAAAAAGAATTTCGTCCCCGAAATTCGATATTAACCTTGAGAATTAAAAAAGAAAGGGTTATCTTGTACGCATATCTGTTTCTAGTTCCCACGTGGTTCCTTCAATACCATGATGTTGTCATAGCACCTTTACAAGTGGTATGACCTTGTTACGTAATACATGTTCCTTGGTGTTGAGAATCTGCATGGTTGCTCTTCGCACGTTCCATTTTCTTGAATTCAGACATCCTTTCAATCGATGATGTGAGACGCATCTGGTTCACATTTCCTTAACATGGATTCATGAAACACATCATGTATTCCTGATAACTGAGCTGACAAGACAAGCTGATAAGCTACATTTCTAACGTGTTGTGTTACCTCAAAGGGTCCAATGTATCTGGGAGCCAATTTACTCTTTTTTTTCCCAAATCTAGTTATTCCTTTTCCTAGGAGATATCTTCAAGAATACATAATCACCCACTTAAAATTCCAAGGGCCTACTTCTTTGATTTGTATAGCTCTTTTGTCGACTTTAAGCCATGCGTAACCGATCCCAAACTTCTTGGATCTTCTCAGTGGTTTCTTGGACAATTTCTAGACCAAATAAAACTCTCTCACCAGCTTCGGCCCAACATAGAGGTGATCTACAAGGTTGTTCGTACAAAGCCTCATACGGAGTCATACCAATATTGCTTTGATAGCTGTTATTATAAAAAAATTTCACCAACGGAAGATGTTCATTCCAACTGCCCTTCAAATCTAGAGCACAAGCTCGTAACATATCTTCCAATATTTAGATCACCCTTTCATATTGGTCATTTGTTTGAGGATGGTAAGCAGTACTGAAATGCAACTCGGTTCTCATGACTTTTTGTAAACTCTGCCAAAATTGAGCCACAAAGTGAGTATCTCGATCTGAGATGATTGATAATGGTACCTCATGTAATCTCATAATCTCCCGTATATAAAGTTGACTCAACGTAGCTAGAGTGTCAATATTCTTCATGGCTAAGAAATGACCCAATTTGGTGAGTTAATCCACTATAACCCATATTGTATTATATTCATTTGTAGTTCTAGGCAAATCAATCACAAAATCCATAGTGATATGATCTCATTTCCACTATGGGATGGGTAAGGATCGTAACAATCCACCAGATTTCTGGTGCTCTACTTTTACTTGTTGGCATGTGACATCCTTCTTCATTCCTTCCCACCAATTTTGGTGCTTTATATCTTGATACATTTTCGTGCTGCTAGGATGTATGGAAAACTTAGAGCAATGACATTCCTTGAGTATCTTTTCTTTTAATTGAGCATTATCAGGTACGCACAACCTTCCTTAATATAATAATTGCCCCTTTCATAACCACCAATTTTCAAGGGCGTTCTCCTCTTTCAATTGGGTGCAGATGGATTCTAGGTAGGAATTCGAACGTTGTAATTCAACAACTTTTTGTCAGAGAGCAGGTTGAGCAACGAGATTAAAAAAATGTGGTTGATCTTTTGCTTCACCCATCCAGATGTCTTAGTCCTCTAGTGCCTCCTTCAATTGTCATTGTCCTTTATCACGTTGATTATTGCATTTCAGAATTTTCTACTCAATGCATCAATTACCACGTTAGCTTTCCCCTGATGGTATTGTTTCGTTCATGGGCTTTTAATTGTCTTGATCCATAGGCAACCACTTTGTTGTTTTGCATTAATAGACATCCAAGTCCTTGTAATGATGCATCCGCATAAATATCATACTCGATACCACTTTCGGGTATAGTAAGAATAGGTGTTGTGCTTAACTTCTCCTTTAGGATGTTAAATATATGTTCATATTCTTTGGTCCACTCAAATTTTTCTTCTTTCCGGGTGAGTCGAGTTATGGGCAGAGCTATTCTGGAATATCCTTCCACAAATCTTCAATAGTATCTTGTCAATCCCAGAAAACTTTGAACTTTTGTTGCATTCTTCGGTCGGTCCCAATTCATTACTGCTTCAACATTAGTTGGATCTACTGTCACTCATTCTTTGGATACTACATGTCCAAAAAATTTGACTTCTTTCATCCAGAACTCACACTTATTTTTCTTAGCATACAACTTGTGTTCCCTTAGTGCTAATAACACTTGGCAAAGATGTTGTACATGTTCCTTATGTGATTTTGAGTAAATGAGAATATCATCAATGAAGACGATTACAAACTAATCAAGATAAGACCTAAACACTCGGTGCATCATATCCATGAAAGCTGCAGGTGTATTTGTAAGTCCAAAGGGCATTACTAAGAATTCAAAGTGTTCATATCGAGTATGGAAAGCTGTTTTGGGGATATCCTCCTCTCTGATTCTCAATTGATGGTATCTAGTTCGAAAATCAATTTTAGAATAGTAATGAGAACCCATAAGTTGCTCAAATAGGTCATCAATATGTGGTAGAGGATATGTGTTCTTTATTGTCACCTGATTCAACTTTCGATAGTCAATACAGAGTCTCAATATATTATCTTTCTTTTTCAAGTACAGGAACACCCCAAGACGACGTACTTGGTCGAATGAATCCTATAGAAAGAAGTTCATCCATCTGTTTTCTTAATTCATTCAACTCTAATGGTGCCATACGGTAAGGGGCAATAGATATTGGCTCCGTACCAGGATATACCTCAATAGTAAATTCTATCTCCCTTTGTGGGGGTAATCCTAGTAATTTTTCAAAAAATATGTTAGGAAAGCCACATACTACTAAGATGACATCAGTTATGATTTTACCTAATTTTTCCCCAATTAAGTTGGCATGGAATTCCAAACTACTTTTGTTCCTTGTGGAGAACGGATGCGAATAGTGATGTTTGCCTATGAATCCAAACTCTCCATCTCCCGAAGTACGAAATATGATTTTCTTACTGTAACAATCCATGATGGCATGATAACAAGACAATAGGTCCATTCCAAAAATTATGTCGTATCTAATTATTTCTAAGGCAACTAGGTCTGCAATCATTCGTTTTCCTCAATTTAAATTATGCAATTTCTGCATACCCTAGCCGTTTCCAAGAAATCCCCCATAGATAGGTTTATACATAATGTGCAACTCAAATGTTCGAATTCTAACCCTAATGCAGCGGCATATGATGTTCGAATAAAAGAATGGGTTACCCCCGGATCGAACAAAATACGTGCCTGAGAATTATAAATAAGAACGATGCTTTCAATCACTTCGTTAACGGCGTTGTTACCCGGTGTAGCCATTGCATAGATCTGAGGTTGGTCTTCAATAATTTCTATTTTACTTCCTAGCTTTTTCTATTCTGCCTGATTTGGAAATGACTACGAAGGTCTAACTTGGGTTGTCGGTCCTGTCGTCTGGGTAAGGTAAGGGCGTTGTTGTGGACAAGGTTAATTGAATGGCTAATAAGAACCTTGATTGGCCGACCCTTGAGAAGACATGAAGGGACACTAATTTTTAAAATATCCAGTTTGTCTACACTTAAATCATCATTTTGTATCATTGGATGCTCTATTCCAATTTTTAGAATTTTATCCTTGAGTCGCACTCCTCCTTTCATTGGTATCTTGCCCTGGCCGTCGATACGAGGTCATTTTTTGGTGACTACTGCTGCCACTATTTTTTGTCTGACTTCCTCTTCCTTGTTGATGACTTTTGATATTCTAGATATCCTCCATATCTCTTTCTACCAGCATAGTCATTTCCACCAGTTTCTTATAGTTCCTTAGTTGATGCGCTTCAAGGCGCCCTCAAATAGAAGGCTTAAGGCCTGGTTCAAATCGTTTAGCCTTCTTGGGATCAGTGGAAACTAATTTCATGGCAAAACGAGAGAGTTCAACAAATTTGGACTCCTGTTACTTAACTGTCAAATTACGTTGTTGTAACTCCAGGAAGTTAGAGAACATTTTATCCCTTACGGACTCGGGAAAATACTTATCATTAAACACTCTTTTGAATGAGGTCCATGTCATTTGGTCTATGTCCCTCATTCTTTTGACTGTATCCCACTAGTGATCAGTTTCACCTTTAAAAAGATAAGAAGCCAAGGTAACTCGTAATCTTGGGGCAATATTCACGCCATTCATTACCTTTTTCACTTGTTAAAACCACCTTTCAGCATCAAGTGATTATGTACTTCCCAGAAAGGTAGGGGACGTTGTCGTATAAATTTTTTGAGTATCATCATTCTTCACGTTTCAGCCATATTTGCTTGTTCTTAAACTATTGGTTATATTACCGTAGTATGGTTATTATTTTCTGCCTGTTGGCGTGCTAAAATAGTCAGTTCTCTCAAGCATTGGTAAATGTCGCTCATGGTGTCCTGCTTTGCTGGAGGGGACTGGTCATTGATAGACATCTCTGGTTAGTCTTGAGATGTGTTTTTCTCCATCCTATAACACATAGTCCATAATATCATGACTGCATTAAAAACTATAACCATATCCAAAAATTAAGAAAAATACTCTAATTCCACATAGTTAGCACTAAATACATTTTGTTTCCTATCCTAGATGTCATTCACATGGAAAACAAAAGTTTAGGATAGTCACTTCTAAGTCATGCATTTATATATTTATTTCTACTATTCCAAGAATTACTACTATTTACAGGCAAAATTTCTTAGAATAATAAGACCAATGATACAGTTAGGGACCAAGAAGTTTCATGCCTCTCCCCCTGGAGGCACATTCGCAGAACCTGCAGAAGCTACACGATAGTTTGCTTCAGGTGGTACAGCTGCAGGGATTATATTGGGGTCATTAGGTTGTGGGTCATCTTCTTCGTTATCGTTCAGGTTAAGGAATTCTATTAGCTGTCCCACATTAGCCTCCATAGATGGCCACTGAATATCTTGCACTGGCAATCCATTCATAATTTCTTGGTACAAGTGATGGTTTCTTTCGATAGTTGATGCTTAGCAGACCACCCTTAGCTGCTAGGTCAGCCGGTGATGTACTAGTCTTCTCTGCTCAAAAATCGGCACGAACGGCTAATTTTGGGAAACATCTTGAATTTCATGGACCATCAAATCATAGGCTTCTACATTGACCTTAAGATTCCGATACTTGTTGGCTACCTCAAAGCCCATGTTACTATGGGTCATGTAAATGTCGTCTCATTATGCCATACCTATAGTCATAAAATGTTCGTTCTATTGACATATAAAAAAAAATAATATATCCGCAAAACATGTTTAGTATTAGTAAATTAACACTATTGTTTAGTATTATAAATATATATATTTATAATTCTCATGTAAGACCTAATTCCTAGGCTCTGATATCACTCTGTCACGCCCCAAATTTTTTTTTAAAAATAAAATACCCGACCGTGATTAAAGAATAAAATCACATCGAACTTAAAATAACATTTCTTGTATTATTATATTCCGTGTACGAGTACATAATCCTCATATGATCATTTCAAATATTCTTGATACAATATAAAGAGAAATAATGATGATAGACTCTATTCATCGTCCTTTCAACCTATCCTCCAGCACGGCTTCATATTTCTGAAAAATGTTAGATAGGGATGAGCTTACCAGCTCAGTAGAATAACTTTTATCAATGACTACCAAGGTTTTAAAACAATGCATAATATAGTTAAACCACGAATAAATGCAAGAATAGAGCAATGTAATTAATCAAATAAATAAATAAATTTCAGCACATATCGATTATATAAATCCGTCAATTTTTTGGTCCATGCATGAACCGCTTCAGGAAAAAATTTTGGGGTCTTGCATCCTAGGGAACCCAATGCCCTTCTTACTTTTCTGGAAACACCAATACCAAAAAATTATGTGGTGCCACATAGGCTAACACAGCAGCCGATATTACTAATCAGTGAAACCAAGGACTAGTAGGAATCCTGTGAATTCTTGCAAGGATCACGCATCTACTAACCATCTACCCTCAATTATGTGCATTCATATTAATTTCATTAAAATTACAAAAAAAAAGTCATATTGTAGTCAAACCCAATAGCAAATTAAACATTAAATAATAAAAAAAGCATTTATTATGCAACATGATTTTATAAGAGAATTAGGGTCTCGATATAAATAAAAATACAACTTGTGCATGATAACGATTTATTTATAAAATTTCAGTTTGACCCCATGATTCTAGCAATATAATATTACATTATTAAAAATAGATTTGATATGAAACCCCCAAATATGCATGAAATTCATCAATGATCTTTTATGTTACCTTTGTCTTGACTTCTATTCAATACCGCGTACTGTGACAAAATAACCAAAATAATATTTTAGAATAACAATAAGTAATAAGAGCTTAGTTAAGCTAAAATAATTTTTAGAATAACTAACGAAAAATAATGATATTTAAATTTAATCTAAAAATATTTAATGAGGATCAACTTTAAGTGACTCGAATCTATAGAATTACTAAATAATAACTAAAAGAATCTTACCCAAAAATTTTGATCACAAAAACTAACTCTTAGATCAACAAAATTTTGACTATTTTTCTCTCTTTCCTCTCTCCCTGCTTCTCTCTCTCTTCCTTTCTACCTCCTTCTCTTTCCCTTCCTTTCTTCTCATTCTCTTTTGTGCGTTTTTGCTTGGCCTGGGCTTGGCTATTTAAAACCAAAGCTTGGCCCTTTATGTCATGGCTTTACGCCATGTTTGCTTACATCATTTGGACAGCCGTCCATTCCTTTGCCATATTTTTTTTTGTGCACATTTTCAATTCTCTAAAATAGGACATTTGTCCTTTCACATGCATACATGTATATATATATATATATGTGTGTGTGAATATATTTATTATATGATTACAATATTTGATCTAAGTTATAGTCATTTGACTCGTTTTTACATGAAGAGTCTATATTTGAGGTCCATTTGTTCAAAAAAAAAATTCTTATTTATTTATACTCACATATATATATATATATATATATATATATATATATATATATATATATTAAAAAAATAATTCTCAATTATGTAGAATCAAAACTTATGACCTAATTATTGTGTTAATAATTTATATATATATGGGTCATCACAATGTTGGCATTTATAGGAGAACTATATTCTATGGATCTGATTATATCACAGATGATTTTATTGTAATAGATATTGGTCATTCTAGAAATGAAATTTATTCTTATGTTACATCTATGGATAATGTTGATTCTATTAGATGGCATGCTAGATCATATTGGGAAAGACAGAATGAATAGATTAGCCAGAGAGGGACTTTTCGGCCCACTCGCTAAAATCAACTTGCCCACGTGTGAAAATTGTCTCATAGGTAAGGCAACTAGAAAACCATTTGGTAGGACAAAAGAGCATGTATGCCATTGTAATTAATACACTTAGATATATGTGGCCTAATGAATGTGAAGGTAAGACATGGTGCATCATATTTTATCACTTTTATAGATGACTTTACACGTTTCGGTCATGTCTATTTGATTTCTTACAAGTCTGAAGTATTGGATTATTTCAAACGTTACATTAAAGAGGTTGAGAATCAATGAGATAATAACATTAAGGTTCTTAGAACCGATCGAGGTCACGCGTATCTATCTGAACAGTTTAAAGAGTTGTGTGAAGAAAAATGAATAATCATGCAATTGATAATACCTGGTACTTCACAACAAAATGGTATAGCGGAGAGACAAAATCGCACCTTACTTGATGTGGTTAGGTCCATGATGGCACAGACTTATCTTTCAATTTCATATTGGGGAGATGCTTTATTGACTGCTGCTTATATCTTTAACCGAGTGCCTTCTAAATCAGTTCCTTCTATCCCATATGAGTTATGCACAGGCACAAAACTTGACTTGAATAATTTATGGCCATGGGGTTCAGCGGCTTATGTACACAATACTTCTCATAAATATGGGAAGTTAGGTCTTAGAGGGAAAAAGTGTATCTTCATCCGCTATTCTGAGCACTCTATGAGCTTTGTGTTTATAGGTGAACAACTTGATGGAAGGGTAACTGAAATTGAGTTACGGGATGCAATTTTTTTTGAAGAGGATTTCCCTAGCAGAGGAGACGTGCCTAAAGGAATAGAACTTTATGAGTTAGATGATCCCCAAAGAGATATACCCACTAACCAAGTAGAGATTGAGAAAATAGTTTCATCACCTCCTAGGGATAGTGGGAGTGATATAAGCGCAAGGCGGAGAAAATAGATTCATACGACACAGAGTTACGTAGAAGAAAGCGTGGAACCATCCCCCGATGTCATTTTGAGATTGAAGGGGAAGCTTTCATGATTGCTCCACATGATGAAGCCGAACTTAAAAATATTAAAGAGGCTCTATCATCATCTGCTAGTAGTGAGTGGATAGTTGCAATAAATGATGAGATGGAGTCAATGAAAGCTAATCAAGTCTGGGACTTGGTTGACCTTTCGCCTGGGCGAAAGGCCATTGGTAACAAATGGGTTCTCAAAATTAAGCGCAAGGTGGATGGATTCATAGAAAGATGTAAGGCTCATCTAGTGGCAAAAGGTTACACCCAAAGAAAGGGTGTGGACTACGAGAAAACTTTTTCTCCAGTTGTAAGGTTAGCCTCGATTCGCATGATTCTAGCTATTGTGGCACATTTGGATTTAAAACTATATCAAATGGACGTTAGAACTACATTTTTTAATGGAGAACTGAATGAGGAGATCTACATAGATCAACCTAAGAGCTTCGTGGTGGTGGATCAGGAGAACAAAGTTTGTAAACTCCAACGATCCATTAATGGCTTGAAGCAGTCATCCAGATAGTGGTATCTAAGGTTTCATCGAGCTATCACTTCTAATGAGTTTACGATGATCGATGAAGACCATTGTGTGTATGTTAAATGGTCTAAAGATAACTTTTTGATTCTATCTTTGTATGCTGACAATATTTTATTGGCTGAAAATAATAAGGAGATGATTATCACTACTCAAAAGTGGTTGTCCTCAATATTTGAGATGAAGGACTTGGGTGAAGCAAGTTATGTGTTCAGAGTTAAGATCTTAAGTGATTGTTCTAAAAAACTTCTTGGTTTGTCTCAAGAGACTTACATTAAGAAGGTACTTGAACGATTCTAGATGTAGAACTGCAAACCCATAGACACTCCTGTAGCGAAAGACCATAGCCTAAGCCTAAAGATGTGCCCTAAATCTTTTGAGGAAAAGGAAAGGATGGCTCATGTTCCCTATGTCAGTGTTGTAGGTAGCTTAATGTACGCTATGATGTGTACCTGTCCCGATATTTGCTATACGGTAGGCCTAGTTAGTCGTTTTTCAGTCAAATCCTAGAATAGCTCATTAGAAGGCAGTCAAAAGGATACTACGATATCTCAAGGGGACTTCAAATTATATGTTATGCTACCATTCTCTAGATTTACAGATGGTTGGTTATAGTGATGCTGATCGGGGTGGTGATATAGATGAACGCAAGTCCATATCAGGATATGCTTTCTTACTTAATGGTGGGGCCATTACATGGAGTAGTAAAAAACAATCATGCATATCCTTATCCACCATGGAAGCAGAATGCGTGGCTTGTTCTGCTGTTGTACAAGAAGCTTTTTGGTTAAGAAGTTTCTTTCAACATCTAGGAGTTGTTACACATACCTTGGTCCCAATGACTATTCATTGTGATAGCATAGCTGCATTAGCTTATGCTAAGCATCCTAAGTATCATGGAAAAACCAAACACATTGATTTAAGATATCATTACATCAGAGACATGATTGCACAAAAAGAAGTAATCTTGAAACACATACCTACAACTCAAATGCTTGTAGACCCCTTAACTAAGCCTATAGCTAGAGATTGTATGGATCACACAGTCATTTGTATAAACATTTTTTTTGGGATATTAATACATGGTTTTAATTGTAATTAAATGCTATATTGCTTAATTACCTTGATATTTGAGAAAACACACATATTAAGTATGTCAGCGGGTGTGATTGGCTCACTCACACGAGCAATTGCCTTTGGCGCTTGATATGACGAGCAAAGATTAGATACTTTAGCATATAATATCGCTTTGTTTTGTACATAGAATGAGACCTGACATTTGAGGATCGATAATAGACACAACTCTATGTCCATTATGTCTGTGTTTGTTGATTTGCCAGATGCGAGATCTTAATTTAGCATCTTTGGAGGGCAAGTAAATAGAGAACTCGGGTTACACACTTGTAGAGCGACTAAACTAAGATTTGTACGATTTTTGAGTATGACATACGTTCTCATGAGGATTGAGACACTCCACCGTAGCATGTATTTCATACTACATGTGCTTGACAACAATTAATGAGGTGAAGGAATGGATCCTTGCTTCCTCACTGTGTGAGCCCTTCGAGTAATTTTTACATAACCAATTTATTTTATTTAACTAAACATCATATGTACTCTCTGAATTTTGACTATGTCATAAAGTGAAAGAATTAATGCTTAACTTTGGCATGTTACTTACGACCATGAGTGATTCAGCCTTCCAGGACATTGCTAGGAAAGAGATTAATTTTGAACTAAGTGAATGAGGGCGAAAAAAAGACCATTTGGAATATCCTGCGATATATTTACTGTCGACAACTTTGGGTGCTAGTTTAGATAGTGACAAAGTGTGAATGTATAGGCGAAAGCTTCGAGGGGTTATGCATGCTCTTATATTGTGAGGGATTAGAGATGCTTGAACCGGTGTATCTGAATGAGTCTAGAGTACTTGAGACACCATTTTCATTATTTTTTTTGGGGTTGATGTCTCTATGCTGACTTTGTAGAGTTTTTAGTGTAAAACTCCCAAATTGCAGGTGTGCTTAGTGGTCACACGACCCATTAGACTACATGAATTGATGTTGATGTATATAATAAATTGAGAGAGATGATAGTGTCATACCCATCACGTGCGAGTAGGAGATGTTAGATATTGGTTGGGTCATGAACCCTAACCGGGACGCCCATAGTGGGTTAACCCAAATTAAAGAATACCCAAATGAGCATGTCTTTTGGAGGTATTCTTTACCAAGAGGTATCTTTTATCAAAAGGTATCTTTCACCCAAAATACATGTCTGTTAAATATTAACAGACATGTCCCTATATAATGTGTCTCTTAATGACACTTATTGGTTGCCTATATATATTCAAGGCAATCCAATAGATGAAATATCTCTCTGATAAATACTCAAACGTTAAAGTCTCCTACTTTATTTCTCTCACTTCATACGTAACGTTAAAAGGCTTTTGTGCTACGGAAACTTGGTGTTGATTCCTATTATGTAACAACACTATACTGCTCGAGCAATTGAAGAAAAGACAATTTTCAGATTCTAAAGTGAGTGGAACATCCTCAAACGGTATTTAGGATTAAAGCGAACAAAATATATCTTTGATCTTATGCTTCCGCAATATGTATACGATTTCCAACAAAAACAAATGTGATTGTGCGACAAAATATTTGAGCAAAACTAAATTCTACTATTAAATTAATCAATTTCAAGTTTAATTTTAAATTTTGTTTTATAAATAAGTTAAATAGACATGTTATCTAGACTATCGAGGGCATCTCTAATTCTTACTCAAACTAAAATTTCAATCAAAATAAACTAAAACAACTTTCAATGTTTTACTAATATTCATACCAAGAAGATTAAATATGTATTCAAATTTTCAATTGTCAGATTATATCCTCTTTTAAATATCTAATGTTAATATTTCACACTTCTTTAAATTTGAGTTTATTCTCAATTAAATTTAAGTTTTTTTTCCATTAGAATGTTTGTATCAAAATAAATATTTTCCTTGAACTTTAATTCAAATTTAAATAAAAAATTTAGTCATCGGTGGAGATGGTATAATAAAAGTACAATAACTTGAAAAACTTTTATTTTTCTAATTTGCCCCCAAGAAATAAAATATCTATTCAATCATTTTCCTATGTTGTCATTCTAAGAGCAACTCCAACTCACTTTTACCAATGAGCTTTTGGTCCAATGATACTCTTTGCCTTGTGAAGACTTTGCCCTCTTGAGGTCAAATGTTCAAGTATCTTTCCCCCCTCCCCTCCCCTAAAAAAAAATAATAATATTTTTATGGCGATTCTATCTTTTACCTAATAATAGTCCATAGTTTGGCATATACACAAAAGTGACTATTTGGATTCTAGAGTAAATACTTGCATGTATTAAATGTATCAACATTAATAGGTTAGTTACAATTTGATATTCCATATTATTGTTATTACTCAAATACATATTTCGACTAACACTAATTTATCAAAAATCTATCTGTTATCTTTTAGCTACTGGAGGAGTCAAAAAGCTTCACTGATATAAGCCCCGACTCTATTTAGTAATCTATTATTCATTTTTTTTCCTTTTCCTGGTTTGTGGAGGATTTCACGCATTCAACAAAGCTTGATAATAATTTTTATATTTAAAGACCTTAAAATTTGCAAATATTAGAAGATCACTAAACTTCTCATTGAAAAGTTGCCCTTCCAACTCCTAGTCTATGAAATTGTTCAGGATGTTAAGGTAGATCCAAGTGGTTGTGAGCCTTTTTTTAGGGACATTTTTGAGTTCAACCTCTCATTTTGTGAGAAGTCTCTTTGTGAACTTGGGCTTGTGGATGCAATGTTAAATTCAGTGAGAGCTAAGTGTGATGAGCTCCCCTTAATGAGTTTATTGGTAACTTTCCTTTTTTACCTCAAAAGCAATAGCATGTTCTTCTTTTAGAGATTTGCGTTGATATTTTAATATAGGGAGGGCTTTCGACAGCTACGGAATTGGAAGAAGTGCACAAGAGTGGGTTTGTACCAGCTGAGGCTGACTGCATGTTGGGATCTCAATGTAGAGGACTAATATAATTCGGTTCTTCACTTGTGAGGTATACTTGGGGGGTTGATTTTGAACCGAGCCAAAGAATTTTATTTTTCTTAACCAAGTCTTAAAAATTGTTTAAGTATAGAAAATGAATCGAGCTTGAACGAGCTTAAAATAAGTTGAACTCAAGTATTTGCACATAAACGAATCGAGCTTGTCGGATTCATTTTGGAACGAGCCTACAAAATTGTACAAATTCGATCTAAACAAGTTGAACTTAAATGAGTCGAACTAGAGTAGTTCAATTGAATTAACAGCTCTTGGTATAGATATACTTTACAAACCAATACTCTAACGTCAAGTGTATTACTCCTCGTTACTGTGATAAATGCTGGAGACCGAAAGCTTTTAATTCAATTTTGATTTTGAGCGTTTAAACCATCAATGCTAATAATTACGGGTCAAGTTCAAGTTTTTTCATGCTTATGGTCGTTCTTTATTTCCTTCGATGAGGTTTGTAATGGTTTGCTTAGGGGTATAGTTATGAAAAATGCAATTTTAGTACTACATAATATGATGATTGTACAAATGTATGGTATTTTTGTTGGAAAATACTCACAGTAAATTGGTCAACGATGAGAAAATAAATAAATTAAATAATTAAATCAAACCACACAAGAAAAGAACACNCGGTATTTTTGTTGGAAAATACTCACAGTAAATTGGTCAGTACGACGATGAGAAAATAAATAAATTAAATAATTAAATCAAACCACACAAGAAAAGAACACCGGTATTTTATGTGGTTCGGCAAAACTCCTGTCTACGTCCACCAGGCGTGATTTAGTTATCTTCTTCACTATTGAGAAAAAATTGAGTATACAGTACAAGCCTCGCTGCTCGAATTTTATAGGACAAACATGAGCTATTTTTATACCCTTGTATACCTCCCACTCAGATCTCACCACTCTATGAAAAAAGGACAGAGAGTATTTTGTTAACGCACAGTTCACTCACTAAATGAAGATTGAAATTCAGATTGTTAAACATGGATGATTCAATGCCTATTTATAGACATAAGCTTTGATAGCGGTTTGTAAATACGAGGACCTTTAAGGACAATGTCTTTTTGGTCCAAAAATCATACTTCCAAAGGCCGCCCCTTCCTCTTCCTCTGTCTTTTTTGTAATAGCTGTCCATTTTCCAGCATAAACCCACCATAGCCTCTCTCTATTAGCAGACAAGGAGCAGTTCTTGTGACTTTTCTTCGTAGCCCACCAAGGCACCAACGATGGCACCACCAACAACCCACACCGGCGCCAATTGTTGAATTCGAGTCATTTTGTCGCCTTCTATTAACAATTTCTCCTTCATTCAATATTTGATATTGTTTCGTAAGGTAATCATTTGAAATATTACTTCCCAACTCGTAGAAAAAATGGATGTAAAGATTATATGGTTCAAAAGCAATGTTGACCAGGACAAAAATGCACACACTTTGGACTTGTTAATAAGCATAAGGCCCTGTGTAGTTTAGGTAATTTGCCACCTCCTTGTTTATTCTCATTACCTTGTGGGAAGATTTATTTGAAATGGAGAGTTACTCTCTCTCTCTCTCTCTTGGGTGGGGCCAGAGGGGTTGAGGGTGGTTGGTTGTTTGTCTATATTCCCTTTCTTTTCAACTTTGAAAGATTAAGTATAGTTACTAACTTTAGCCATTTTTAGTAACATTGTTTGTAATTGGATTAGTTCTCCACTTGATGAACTTGGGTTAATTCTATATGTAGATAGAATTTCCTAATTTGCAATGAAAATGGTAACCTTCTTTGTTGTTATCATTTTCCTCCTTTGATTGTACACAGATGAGGATGTGCATGTTTTTTTTTTTGTATCAATTGTATCTTCTTGTAAAAGAGTTGTATAAATTATAATGCATCAATTATATTCCATTTCATATACTCGCAGAATTATTTTCATCGTGTTTACACCTAAATATTAACGTGACGAATAAAGTCAGGAGTTTAAGTAAAACATGAAACTAATGAAAGTTAAGGAAATAAAACTTTTTGAGCTGTCAATTATGAATGGTTCGATGCATATCCAAACACGTGAGAGAAAGATGTCATAATTATAGTCATGGCCAGAAAAATCTGACTTTAGCAAGTATAAGGTACCCCTTATAAATACAAAAGGGAGGACTACAGAGAGAGAATCCTCGATCAAACACAAAATTTTATATAGGGACAGTTTCTTCTTTCTTTTTGATTAATGCCAAGTACAATAATTTGCACAACTCTATTCGTTGTTTACTTTATATTTTTTGGTTAATTGTATTGGAGGTCCTCCAAGTACGAGGTTTGTCTCATTTTGGTTCATAATATTTCAATTGTATTATTTTTAATTTTTGAAAGATTGAATATTTTCTATGTAGTCTTTAAAGTAGACAACATTCAAATTACTAATAATTTTTTTATCATAAACTTGTCACGTGATACTTAAATATAAATCAAAAATAATTTGATTAGCTCTTGACTAAAATTTGGGTAGCTATCGACAAAAAATGTGTAATATAGGTAGTTATTGACTAAAATTTGGATACCTCGTGATTAAAACTGTGTAATTTGGGTAGCTCTTTGAACAAAATTTGGGTAAAAATTTGATCAAGAGTTACCAAAATTATTTTTTTCCTATATTTATGTATCACGTGACAAGTTTATAATAATTTTTTTTAACAATCTGAACACTATCTACTTGATGGACTACATAAAAACATATTTAATATTTTAGGGACAAAAATAATATGTTTGAAACATTAGGAACCAAAATGAGACAAATTTCATCATTTGAGGACCACCAATGTAATTAACTCGTTTTTTTTCAATCCCAATAGTTTTTTCGGATTTGAATTCATTAATTTGCTGCAGTAAAAATTATTCAAGTCATTAATCTTCTAGACATATAAAACAATCTAAAAGTAATCTTACGCTTTACTATAATTATTTAAACAATCACAATTTTAAAACTTTAAACCAATTTGGATAAATAAGATTGGTAAGTGTTATAATTTTAAGCGGGTTTAAACTTTAACACGTCCACAATACTAAAATAATAAAATCTGCCAAACACAGGGATATCTTCACTGGGAGATGGGGGACAAAGAATGCTGACGTGTTTTCTCAAATGATAAGTATGTGTGACTCACATATGTGCGTGACTCACGTGTGTGCCCCTCCTAGTATAATAAAGCGTGGGCCATTCTCACCCCCAAACAATTCATACCAATCTCATTTAGTATTCCCATTCCATTCTATACATTTATTCTAGTAAAAAAAAAAAATAAATAAAAAATACATTTGTTCAAGTGATTAATATAACCCTTTGTCTATATGTACCACATACAACATCCCCCCTCCAAAAAAAAAAAAAAGCTCGCCCCGTAGGTACCCAACACTCGCTGCCGCCACCACTATTTAGTGGTTCAAAGTGGTGATCTTGTGGCACTGAAACATATTTTAGATTATACTATAGCCGTGCGCGTATAGTATACATTACAATTACCATACGTGAAAACAAAAGAAAACGACATCGTCTTTTCATAGAAGATAACCACGAGGAAACAGGAAGAATATAAAAATCAAAAGAAAAGAAACCAAAAAAAAAAAAAGAAAAAGCAAAACTAAAAGCCAAAAAAATAAATAAATAATAAACAAAAGAAAAAAGTGGGAGAGATATGGGAGAGCACGAGGGTTGTGTCTCCACCTTGTTAACTCAACCCTCCGTTTGATGGCCTTAAGGCCTCTGGAACTCATTCTGTCTCATCAAAACAATTACCTCCTTTCTTCGATCCTCATCTCGTCGTCTTATCTTTCGTCCAATCTCTCTCCTCCATTTCCTCCCGTCACTTTCCTCCGACGAATCGCTTCCCGGGCCCCTTTCTTTGTTTCACAGCGTCAGAAACAGAAGGAGAAGAATCAGCCGCCGTCGCCACCACCGCCACAGTCGAATCGCCTTCGGCCGTCTTTTTCCTTATCGGAAACGCTGGCTCAGAAGATCGGAAAATCTATTCGGCGCCCCGGCGCCCCTTCCAAGGCTAGGGTTTACTCCGACATCAATGTGATCCGTCCGAAGGAGTATTGGGACTACGAGTCTCTCGCCGTCCAATGGGGGTAACCATATATCTTTCATTCATACTAGTGTGTGTATATATATGTTTATGTGACTTTATTTTTTTGCTATTGATTGGCTGTACAGGGAGCAGGATGATTACGAGGTGGTGAGGAAGGTTGGAAGGGGGAAATACAGCGAGGTTTTTGAGGGCGTTCACTCCACCGATAATGAGAAATGCATTATAAAAATCCTTAAACCCGTGAAGAAGAAGAAGGTTAGTAAGGGCCTAGTCGTCTGTCATTTTGATCTCTATGCTTAAGTTGGAGTTGCTGTTCCAGGGGATCAACATTTTATTCCTCTATTAGTTTTGCATATTTTTTGTTAGGATGTGTATTCAGTGGTGTAGTTATAGGGATTTGTTTAAATTCCAGCGGTATTGCACTGAATTTTATGGTATTAGCATCTTATGTTGCGAGTTAGGGAGTATAGGTGGGCATAAAGCATGAGTAGCTATAGATATGCCAATGCTCTTCTTGGTGAGCCTTCATGGTGGACTTGTTCAGATTGGAGGTTGGAGAAATATGACTTGTTTACTGGAATGTGCTTCAGCTCCAGGGAACAAGTCATGTTTCTCATGATAAATGCAAATGTATTGGTTTGTATTTGTGGGATTTGATTTTGGAAAATGATTTTGCGGCCTGTAGTCGGAATTTCTTAAATTCAATGTTTGTGGGGATTCCAATAGTATTTATGTTTCCCAGCAAATTTATGCTCCTGATCACAACCCATTATCTAGGGATAGGAATTTATTGGAGGCCGATAATGTGCTTGCATGGAAAATGATGCATTGGCTTCCTTAAACACCATTTGATATCAATTTTTTGGAAGAATGGTCAACAAGTAAAAAATTAACTATTATGTTTTTTGGTTCTTTTGCTTAAATCAAAAGTTAAAAAGTGAAAACATGTTTGATGACTATTTTCCAATCAAAAGATGTGTGTGTGGATACTTTAGTATTATCTGAATGTGTTTGCCTATGTATGCTATTGCTACCATAAGTATAGTTTGGGTGTTTTTAGTTGGAGGTTTTGGGGAGGGACTAAACTAAACTAAACTAAACTAAGCAACCTCTTTTTGAGGGTTTTTTATTGGGGTTTTTGGGGGCAGTTTTGTTGGTGGGAGGGATTAGGACAAGAGACTAAACTAAGCAACCTTTTTTTCACTTTTATCTTTTTGTAGTTTTTTTTATCTTTCTAACTAGTTAAAAATAACTACTGAAGAAAGTCTTATGAAACAATGCATTACTTTTTTTGACTCTATTCATGATTGGAAGTTAGAGGCTACTAGCTCCTATTTTTTTTAATCCTACTGGACTCGTAAAGATGTCTCCAGAAGTAGAGAGGACATCTATTTTGTTAAAGCTTCTTATCTATGCTTGAATTTCTTTGCGATGATAGGTTATGTTCCAGTTCAAAGTTAGAGAAGAATGGCAAAGCCAACACACACGTAGGCAGGATATTAATAGATCAGGAACAAATCGTCTAAGAAATAAGAAAAAATTTGGATCGCCTAGAAACGACTGTCTAGTGTCTACTCATGCAAAGGAATAACTGTGGCAACATCACTAAATGAAGCTTAATGTCCTCTAATATTTGTTAATTCTCTTTCTTCCAGTACACCAAATGACCAAATAAAGCATGATAAAGACCTTTCCAAATATCAACACTCGTATGTTGGTAAGAGAATCCTATAATGAAGTCATATGTCGACAAAGATAAAAATCTGGTGAAGTTGGAAAAGAGAAATTGAAAGTTCACAATTAATCAAACTACTAAACTGCGTTGTTGGAGGTAATAGTCTTATTCACCATTGCTGGAATGTCAGATGATCTATGTGCNATCTGGTGAAGTTGGAAAAGAGAAACATAATGCGGACTGTCTAGTGTCTACTCATGCAAAGGAATAACTGTGGCAACATCACTAAATGAAGCTTAATGTCCTCTAATATTTGTTAGTTCTCTTTCTCCCAGTACACCAAATGACCAAATAAAGCATGATAAAGACCTTTCCAAATATCAACACTCGTATGTTGGTAAGAGAATCCTATAATGAAGTCATATGTCGACAAAGATAAAAATCTGGTGAAGTTGGAAAAGAGAAATTGAAAGTTCACAATTAATCAAACTACTAAACTGCGTTGTTGGAGGTAATAGTCTTATTCACCATTGCTGGAATGTCAGATGATCTATGTGCATATATTTATCTTGAACAGCCCCTCCACGTGAAGGAAACAATTTAGCCGGTAAATGAAGTCAGTCAGAGAATTGACCGCACCAAGATGAGATACCACCACCCCAAATTATGATATAATGATAAAGCCTCCATTAGCCTTTGGTTTCCTAATGATTGCAGTCTTTTGCTCCATAAATTCACTTCGTATGGAATTTGGGTGAGGCCCCTCTGACTTTTGAATAGTGAATATTGTGTCACATATGATATCCGCTTACAAGTCTTTTGAAACATTTATTGGGGTTAGTGGTTTTAAAGGATTATTTTTCTTGGTGTTTGTTTAATGATTTATTCCCCCCCCCCCCCCCACTTCTTCCTTTGCTTTTTGGTGGGATTTTTTCTGCCCACCCTTTTCTTTTTTTTTTTTTC
>CAUOFW020001358.1:895953-915557 GCA_963454935.2 Ilex paraguariensis
CCCCCCCCCCCCCCTTCTTCTTCATGGCATATATTGGTGGAATTTGTGACAACCACATTTTCATTGCTCATTGTTGGCTTGCTATTAAGTGTAGCATGAGAAATGTTACCTGATCATTCCTTCTTTCGGAATTAGGACCTGAAATTTTCATGTCCGGTTTGGGTACATCAATGTTTGTATCTCCACGTGTTTTTCAAATTGTGTTTAAATTTTATGTCAATTTAAGGTGCAGGAGCCCCATGTCTTGTGTTCATTGGAAAATGATTTAAGTATTACGAAAGATGACACATCAAATCGCCATCCTCGAAGTAGCATCCGTTTTTTCCTTTTTATGTCCTTTTTTTTTTCTTTTTATAAGTGACACGTCCTCCCTTGCACTTTTTTTCTAGATAAGAAACAAGACTTTATAAATATGCACAAGAGCACAATTACAAGAAGCAAATGGGGGTGGACAAGAGATCCAACCATAATGAAAACAAAAAACATCTTTTTTCTTCTCAATTCTCACTTTTTTTTCAATGATTTCTCCACTATCGAACTCCAACTTATGAATGAACATATTTTTTCTTCCATTTGTCACTCTATGAAAAAGTTTTGAATTATTATTACCCTCTTTTAGCCACTTCACCTTTGCTTTTTGTCTCCAACTTATTTCCTCCTTAAAAACCATCTCCTCAAATTTATTCCTTAGTTCCCATCTTTCAATCCTCATACTTTCACTTAGTTTTCCTTTTCTTCAATTTTATCAATTTCACCAATTCTTTTCAAAATTAAACTCTTCACGAACCCTTATATCCCCAGAAACTTCTTTATTCCATATCTCTACCTTTCGTTTCACAAGATCCAATTTTTCATAATTTTATACCCATCTCATCCATGAACTCATCCCACCATTCCTAAAACTACCTCTTCAAGTCATGATGCTCTAACCACATATTCTCAAATTTAAACGGACACGGTCCCCATTTAACAGAAGAGGTATACAAAATGATGGGGCAATGATCCGAAATCACCTTGGGTAATGCCTTCTGTATAACTCCCATATAACATTCCCCCCACTCTGCCGAAAAGAGGAATCTATCTAACCTATATTACAAATTGGGTTTTCTCTAAGATTGGACCAAGTGAGAGTGCAATTAGACGAAGGAGAGTCTTTTAATTGAGAATCCCTAATGAAAATATTCATGTTTCTCATACTTCTCATTGTTCTCCCTCCAAGCAACTTTTCAGATGGGCATCTAACCACATTGAAATCACCCCCCACACATCACCTTGGAGGACAAAGGCCATACAACCTTGCCAATTCTTCCCATAATCATTTTTGTTCTCTAGGGAAATTCGGGACCATACAATCCTGTTAACCATCAATCAACTGCATCCCCTAGTCTTAATTTCACTGACATTGTAAATTCTCCCTCAGTTGACTCCTCCACGGTCGCTGTTCTCTCATCCCACATGACAACAATACCCCCCGAGCTTCCTATAGAAGGTTAAAAAACCCAATTAATAACCCTAGAATCCAGACACTCTTCACAAGAGTCTTCTTTCCACTTTTATTTTTAGTTTCTTGCAAAATAAACACATTTGGACTTTCTTTTACAATCATTTCTGTAATTGAACTTCATTTTTCCTTTGACCCCAATCTCTCATGTTCCAACTCATTATCTTTATTGCACACTAAGTACACCCTCTTCTATCCTCCTACCAGTCCTTCCTTTGTAATTTATTCTCAACTGCAAATTTCTAAGCTCACAAACTCCTCTATCTTCCAACACTGCTCTGCCTTCCCCCTTCTTCTTGCCTTTCTTTTTGTTATGAACCAAGGAACAATTCATTTTCTACAAAAATTTCTTAAGAATTCCCCATTTTTCCTCATCTGAGAGCACATACCTGTCCTTCACTTACAATTCACTCCAAATCTCAACAATCAAAGGGTCCCCAATGTTTTTGACGCAATTAGTGGCCCCCTTGTCAACATCAATAGGCTCCTTTGCAAAAAAATTTCCTATGGCACTCCGGCTCCTAAGACCCAAACCCAGACCATCAATATCATTCTCGAATCGAAATGCTAATATTTTTCTAAACCAAATATAATCATTTTAAGGCTAGGTTGTGCTGTAAGAATCACTAATAAAACTTTAAAACCAGCCAAACAAACGTCTCTCCGACGACTCTTATCAAGTTTCTTTTTTTTTTCCTTCATGAAAGCAATGGTATGTATTTGTTTGTGTATGCACCATTTGTTCCTCAAACTACTCACTTATTGAAGACATTTAGTCCCAAACTGGGTTGTTGATTCCTATAATACCTAGTGATGGTTTACCAGTTTAAGGGTCTGCTTTTATGGGTTTATTTTATTCACCAAGTGTACTTCTTGCTCATGAGGGATATGTTTAGGTTTTTTTTTGGTACAGTGTGGGTTGGGCTTATTGATTTGCTGCTTAGTTCATGCTAATAAAGTTTGTAATCTTCTTGTTGTCTAAGCACAATAAACTAAATTTGTTGAGGACTCACTTGAAATCTTGGTGCTAATGCAGATCAAGAGGGAGATTAAAATACTTCAGAACCTTTGTGGCGGGCCAAATATCGTGAAATTGCTCGATATTGTTAGAGATCAGCAATCGAAGACTCCAAGTCTAATATTTGAATATGTGAATAATACAGATTTTAAAGTGCTCTATCCCACACTTTCTGACTTTGATATTAGATATTATATAAATGAACTTCTGAAGGCAAGTTTTCCTCTGTTTTTACTTTTTTTTAGTTGATGACATCTTTAATATTATGCGACTTTATTTCAATTTTAATGTTTGTGTTTCATTAGTCACCACTTGTTGCTGTGATACATGACTTAAGCGAGCAATTGGTTGAATCTAGATCCACCTGTTAGAGTTTGCAGGATTCACACTCTTTGGTTTTATTGTTTTTATTTGAGTTTTTTTCCTGCGTTTTTTTTTTTGGGGGGTTGGGGAGTCGAAGTGGGGTGTATCATCTTTGCAATTTGTTCAATCCATGAGGGTGAAAAAACTCACATTTTAGTTGAACTATTGAACCTTTTTGGAGAGAATGAAATTCCTGTCTCTCAATACTGATACAGGGCTACAAAATGGAGGCTCATGTTTCCAGATCCTGTCCTTGGCTTGGAAATATTTTGATGCAAATTAGTTGCTGTTGCCTATTATATATATATTTTTGCCCCATCTGATACTTTTTTTTAAAAATTTTTTGATATATGAATGGTCTTAAAATGATACAAAAGTAGTGAGTTTGGATATTCAGAAGTGGAGTTTATGTGATCGCAACCGTTCTTGACTTAAGTGATTCATTGAGTTGTTTTAATGTGCGATCAGCATCAAGTTCCATGACAAAAATGGATGTTGAAATGTGTTTCCTAATAACATTACTGAGTTTCTACAATTCTTGTCATTGGTTTTAGAACTGGGAGTAGTAACAGTCTGTGCATTAAACTTTCTTATACAGGGGAGAGTAGAGAGGGGTGAGGATGTTAACATCAGTTAGGTTTAACTTTTTCCATTTCTTGTCATCGTTATTGTAGGAATTTCTTCCATGCTTTGTAGTTAATGTTTACTAAATGCCCAAGTCAGAGCTCCTAGTTAAGGTTGCTGCAAAGGACTGCTGAAGTGATTTTTTTCAAGGGTAAGGGTTGGTGCAAGAAGATCTCTGGATAAATGTGCCCTAGTATGTTAATCTATAACCAGGAGGTGGTCCATACTTGAGTAGTACTTTAGAAATATAATCCTGGCTGTCCATTGATTGAATGGTTTTCATGAAATGTCAGTTGTGGGAACACATTGTTATTGAGAGTGGGGCTGGGGTAATTTGCAGTAGCATACTCATCCATTTTTTCATTTGCAATCTGATTGTTGTCCAACTGATGTCTAACTTTTTGTACTTCTGGATGTTTGGAATCATGTACTTGAATTGGCGTGTTTTTACTTGTTTATTTACTTCTTCTAGAATATTTATATTGCTTGTCTCAATTGTTGTGAATGGTGAAATTCAAAACTGTTAAGTTGCTGTAAATTTCAAGTTTTTTTGGTATCATGTTTAGGCATTGGATTACTGCCACTCTCAAGGTATTATGCATCGTGATGTGAAGCCCCATAATGTCATGATTGATCATGAGCAGCGTAAACTTCGACTTATAGATTGGGGCCTTGCAGAATTCTATCATCCTGGGAAAGAATATAATGTTCGTGTTGCTTCGAGGTGTGTCTTATTTCTACTGTTTTGCTTGTAGCTCTTCAAACACTATTTAACGTGTTATATCATGTCTATTCGCAGTTGCATAAATCATTGCTTCTGCTCCCTTTAAAAAATGATCTTGATAGTTTTCTTTGTTGGGGGTAAAATCAGCTTTTTCAAAATTTTTAGTGTGCGTGAAATTTCAACTTGAGAGAGACTTTGTAAGAACTTATCAAGAGGTTGACCTCATGATAGACTTACTCTAAGTATAGTACTGTCATTTGGAAATTGTTATGGCATTTTAATATGTTGATTTTTCTTTTCAAGAAATTAATAGGGCATGATTTGATGTTTAGATGATTAGGATGTTAGTGAAATAATTCAAGATTAATTTTAGGACATTGAGTCTTATTTGAAATTACGCATAACTGAAATGGAGACATGCCTTGTTTTTTCATGGCTTTCATTGCTTTGCGGAAGAGTCACACCATGAAGTCCAATTAGCCTAAGCGCCCATGGAAAATTATCTAGCCCCTATTCATATACCTATTGTCGGAGGTCAATTTTTGTTCCCTTTCTTGAGATTGCAATTCCTATCAAGTCATGAAGGAATGAGTAATGGGTCGGGGAATTGGGCATCTGTCCACTTGGATCCGGTAGGAGTGGTAGTAAGTAAATCTCAATCCAATAAAGAGAAGAGAATTTAGTTGATAGTGACATTAGATTTGGAGAAAGCATTTGGTTGCGTATCCCACTTCCTTCATGGGAAAGGAACATAGTTACTTGCTCTACTTTTAAGGATAGATGAAAAAGGTTGGATAAGAACGGAGCTAGGGGTCTCACCCAAACATTCATTATCTCCTGCCCAATGCCCGATGCTCTGTAGTTGTAGCTTTGTTGCACTGCCCACTGCCCACTGCTACTTCAACCTCTGTTCAGTTCTCCCTATATTTATTGAGGTTGACTAGTTGTTAATTAAGTAGTAGTAGAGATATGCTCGCATCATGACCTATTGTTCTGGCTCAATGAATGCAAAATCAACTATCAGATTAGTGCACAGATCAGGGTTTCTGACTCGTTGAAAGAGGCTAATGCTATGCCTAAAAGTAAGCATCAAAGGAATCCTCAGGCCTTGAGATTACTTCTTTCTTGTAAGAGCATGTTTAAGCTTGACGGAATAGCTAAGAGCTAGGAAGTTATTGGCTATATGCTTAACATATGCACATCAGACTATGTTTTCGATCAATTTGGTTACCGAAAAAACTAGGATAGAGTGATTAATGTTCGTATTTGCTTGAGGTCCAAGTAAATCCAATCAAGTACTGGCTAAATGCAACAGAGATGAATGGTGGCATTAATGAGAACTAGTGAGATTTATTTGTATACCGTTATGGACTTTGGAGTAGACTTAAAATTTGGATTGGCGTTGTAAGGTGATGTGATAACTATGGTATTGTTGAGGTTTGAGTCCTTGATAAAATGGACTGGTTAGTATCTTAAAGAGCATGGTCGTCAGAATGTGTATCGATTTTCAATAATAATGTATCGTATATTGTAACATATTGTGTCGCTTAATTTAAATTTATACACACACAAACATATATATACACATACCTAAAAATATGTAAATATAAAATCTCTGAAGTAATATAAATATTGTTTCAATTCACTTATCATTTCGTGTGATTCTTGTGTCTAATAGAGATCAAAAGAGAAACAGTTGTTTGTCTATACAACAGAGATTGAAATGTAGGTAGGATTTTATCTGAAGAATAAGATCCAAGAGAAACAAAAGACGGTCTTGAGAGAAGATGATGATTTTGATAGCTTTAGTTTTTTGATGTCAAACCAAAATATAAAACATATCGGGGAAAAAATGTCGTGTCATTGTTTAGGTAAAAAAAAATCTTGTCAACGAGGTCATTTTGATATTGCGCGAATCATTTTTTTTTTTATTGTATTAGAACGTATCGTAAAATACATATCGCATATTGTAAGATATGGGAAAAAATTTATGACTCAGATACGAATCGTAAGATACTAACAACTATGCTTAAGAGGACTTTTCTAGCTGCTTTGAGATTGTTGTGATGGGGCTTTCTTGAGCCAAGAGTTTGATGTGTTGAAGCTTTCTCCCATCAGAAAAGTAGGTGTATGCCAAGTTAAACATACATTGTTACTTCACGAATATATTAACATCTTCCTTGTGGGGCTAAGGTGAGAATTTCACTTGGCTCCCTTATACGAGTTGGTGAAGTGTAAAAAATACAATAATTTAGCTGTTGTTTAAGAGTTTTAGGCTTGCACACTGTTCCATGTATTTGTGTGTTCGGGACTTGTTACCAAATTTGACTAGATTTCAAAATGATTTGCATCTTTTGAGATAAATTCTCCTTTTTCTTTTTCCTCATCATCTTCTAACATGCTTTTTTTTCTCTTTTTGCAGATATTTTAAAGGTCCTGAACTTCTTGTTGATTTGCAAGACTATGATTACTCTTTAGATTTGTGGAGCCTTGGTTGTATGTTTGCTGGAATGGTGAGCATTTTCTTCTGGTATACATCTTTTATGCTAGGTTGCATCTTTATTTATTTGAAGGTGTATTTTTTGAGTATGCTTTTGCAAATTCTGTGTTACGCAAAATATGCCTGGACATATCAATTGGTGGACCTCCTCTCTATCAAGCTGCAGCCCAAAGTTATCCCCGAAAGATGGTTTAAGATATGGATAATTGATTTTTTGCTTTAAAACTTTTTTGAAGAGATTTAATGTTAAAAAAAGGATCTTGGGATATGGCATAGATCTTTCTAGTGCAGTATATTAGTGGATTTTGATCTGCGGGCATGTCATCTATGGGACCATGGGTGGCTGATGGTGAGGAGGATAAACATATCATGCCATGCCAATGTATGTGAAGGTGCCTCCTCACTCTAATGCTTAATGTAAAGGCTTGTGCTGTACAGATATTCCGGAAGGAGCCATTTTTTTATGGGCATGATAATCAGGATCAACTGGTCAAAATTGCTAAGGTATGTGGAATGATTTGATGAGTATTTATGTTAAAAACACTTCATTATTACTCCATCTGTTAGTCATTTTTGCTAGTGTACACATCCCTGTGTTCATGTGTCTTGGTACTACTACTGCTCTTTTATGTGTGATGTTGAGACGTCAAGTTCTGCTGTGAAATCTGGGTGTTTGAGATGTCAGCGACAGTGTTGCCCCTTTGTTAAATTTGCACGATGATATTTTCTGTTATACCTTCAATATATACATGCATATAAGTCTGTCTCTCTAAATGCGCCAATTTCCTCCTTGTCACTCTCTATCTCTCTCTGCATTTTTTCATGCATGTGATGTTGGTGGATGTGCATATACAAGTGACAATCATTCTACTTAAGGCTGCTCCAAGTAGTGGAGGGTAAGTTATATTAGAAATTCAATTACCAAAGTTTCTGTTTTGATAGGTATTGGGGACAGACGAATTAAATGCTTATCTAAACAAATATCGCCTAGATTTAGACCCCCATCTTGCGGCCCTTGTTGGGAGGTTGGTGTTATGATTTTGTAGTCAAGTTTACTCATCAAATGTAGTTGGTTTTAATTTATAAATATCTGCTCAATTCTGTTAATAGGCATAGCAGGAAACCATGGATGAAGTTCATTAATGCTGACAATCAACATTTAGCTGTTCCTGAGGTAAATATAATTTTGCAGTTTGTGTTCAGATGCAAGTCATCATGGCTTTGTGTTACTGATAATAGTTAGATGTTTACTTTTAAGGCAATTGACTTTGTTGACAAGTTGCTGCGATATGATCATCAAGAAAGGCCAACTGCAAAAGAAGCAATGGTAAAAAAATACCTTAATTCTGCACTACTGAATAATATTCCCACCTATTTTTGCTTTTGTTGAGAGCAAGTTCTGCACTATGCGATGAAATCCCCGACCATTTTTGCATCAAAAAGTGTTCTATAAATAATTGGCCTTTGTTTATGCAGGCCCATCCTTATTTCTATCCCGTAAGAAATGCAGAAAGCAGCAGAATTCGTGCCTAGTAAAGCTTAATGCCAGATTCTTTCAAGCCAGTGCCATCTTGTTAGTGGCCCCCTTCTTTAATTTTGCTGCACTTCTTCACTAAACTGGTTAACTCCCATTGTTAGAAAGTCTGGTTTGTTAGCAGATTTGTTGGCATCAGGTTTCCATGAACATCCACATTACTCCTATTATGGTGCTGTACTTTTTCAACTTCGTGTGCTCCAGAAAAGAAATTGTGATTTTGTGTCAAGGTCTTGTCCTCTATCCATTTCTTTCTAACCAATCATGCATTTGTCTGCTTTTGTTTGTTGGGAGATGGCCAACGATGCCATTTAGATGGTAGTCCAGAAGTATAGCACATATTGCCGCACCCTTTCATATTTTGATATATTGCAAGTATATATATTTAAATCTATACTTACAATATGGCCTTTGAGAAAGGTGATTGAGTTGAGTGCTATTCCTTTACAAAGAACAAGTATACCAGAAAGGGAGTAGTGCTATTTTTCGACAGCACCGCATATTTAGATGCTTCTGTTCAAAAATGCATTCTCTTTTAACATCCAAAGTTTAAAAACAGATTGTGTTAACTAATGGAATTGATTACGGGTGTCTTCTAAGTGGAGAAAATATTGAATGTAACCAGCCAGTGATAGAATAAGAAATTAAATCATATAGAGCGGAGACGGAAGGCCAAAAGTGTCGACATTCAAAAAAAATTGAGAAGAGAGTTTCTTGAGAGTGTTGTGTATAAAAATATATTCACCAGTAAAAGTTTAATAAGAATAGAATATAAAAAATTAAAATTTTATAGAAATTATTTATTTTTTAAATATATATTTATTATAAATTCTTAAATTTATAAATATAATTTTAATTTGATATGTATCTTTATGTTTGAGTTAGTGTTTTTCCACTAAAAATTTGAGTATTAAATTGTGAATTAGTTGAATTCACAAATTGAAAATGCAAATTTACTGAGTATTTGCATCCAAAGTGCGTGTGAAGCATGAGAGTTTTAGAAAGATTATGTAACTAACATATTAAATGGATTTAGTGAGTTCTGTTGTTTTAATGATTATTAATAATAATTTTATTTGTTATTTTGTAATTGGTTGAAAATGCTATGTGATATTGGTGTGATGTAATCTCATTGTCTCACCCAATTTTTACTTCTTCCTAGTGACCACACCGGTTTCTGTCAGCCTCGAATTAAATCCGATAGGTTTAGGCCCGCAGAGTTAGGGGCATGGAATGGTCACAGTTGTTGGTTTAGTCTCTTTCTGGCCTTGAGCAGTGTTCTTTGAGGCTAACGGGTGAAGGCTATATGTCTATTTTGCATAGTCTTTTTCTCTTATCCTAGAAATCAATGTATTTTGTCCCATGTTGCTGGTTGTCTGAATTGGAAAGCTGCCTCTTCTTCAATGGTGAGACAGGTTTTGTTGACATTTTGTGGACGTAGTGACTACATCTATGTCGGTAAATTTTAGAAATGACATATGAAACAAGACACAAATTCGACACAAAATAGATGTGCTAAACGAAATCATTTTGATTTAAAAACATGCATAATAAATGAATTAAATTAGTGGTAAACACAAAAAAACAATTACAAGTCAATTGCAGCTCCGATTACATATATGGTTGTTTAAGTTCACAATTATTTTGCCATATCAGGGTTTATAAGTAATTTGAGTCCCTAAAGTATGTATTTTTTATCGGTTTAATTTTAATTTTAATTGTATCAATTTTATTAATTTGATTTTTAAAGTGTTCAATTCATGTTACTTTGGTCCCTACATAGATAAATTGTTAAGTTTTTTTAACGGAAGTGACCACGTGCCATTGTTTTAGAAATATCACGTACTTAACACGTGATTATTTTGTAAAAAATTTAACGGTCCGTTTATGTAGGGACTAAGTGACACAAACTCAATATTTTATTGATTAAATTGATACAATAAAGACTAAATTTGATAAAAAATATATATTTTAAGAACTAAGAATATTGTTAACCTTTATTATTATTATTTTTATTTTGATATATTCGCAAAACGTATATATATATATGGGTTATCATGTGTCTTTAGACACGATACAATGTGAATGATTTTCAGAGGTATGTTGAATAAATTTAAGACCGTCGAATAAATTTATTGAAATATATCATGTTTTATATTATAAAATTTATTTTTTAGAAGGGTTGCATGTCACTTGGATAAGTCTATGCTTGCTATTGCTGCACATTCATCCCTTTCTCTAATTTTGTGATGTAAGATATTAAGACATTTTTTTTTATTTAAATATTATTACATGATAGAGAAGCAACGCTTTTCAAATTTTCGATTTTATGACACTTAATAATGGCAGCGGTGGCCAGTCGGTCAACTTGTAACCTCGGAAATATAGCAATTGGAAAAAAACAATAATACCATATCCATTGATTGGATTGATGCGGTGATGTACGAAACAGCAATTCTTGTCATTTGGCAAATCAAACGCATATGAACGGTTACGTCCAGAAATTGGGAGCTTTCTACGCCACAAAGGTGTTCTGCTTAAATCCTGCAACTTATAGTGGCCTTCTTCCCTCACATTTTAACAAAATTGCCAACGTAATGTTCTTTAACCTTCACACTAGTCATGAGGCCATTCTGTTGTTGCCAATGGATACAGAGAGATTGTTTCTGCCTACATTCCTTGCGGTGGAGACTTGATGTCTTTTTGCCATGATTGAAATCATCCATATCTTCTTTTTTTTTTTTGATCAAAACTCTTCCATATCTTTGGCTGACGCAAAGTTGGTCCTTTATCTGTCGTGTTTTGTTAAATTTTTTTTTATTTATATTTAATTCATATATAATCGTGTATAGTCATATTTATGTGTGTTAATTTTGTATTGTGTGTAATTCATGTTTTAATAGGTTAGAGTTGTATTTGGTCAGATTCAAGTAGACCCACTTATCTAAGGGTCTAGCGGGTCTATTCATTCCCCATACGGATTTACTAAAACTAAACCTACACCACTAATTTCAAGTTGAATTTATGCCTTCGTTGCAGGTAGTGAATTCACATTCTTTGAGATAATTGATAGATGATTTTACTTTGCTCTTTTGGACTATTAAATTCTTCAAATTGTCTCCTCAACTAATTAAATTATTTTACATTGCCCTAAACATAGATGTCCATTATATTTTTTGGATGAAATTGCTTACATATCAGGGTAAAATGAAAAATATTACATAATTTGAGGGACAAAATGAAATAATTTTTTGTTAAGTATTTAATGGATGTTAACTATTGAGACAATGTGAAACTAATCACATAGTCCAATGTGCAATGTAAAAAAACACCAAGGAGAATCACACTTTTTATCATAAAAGGTTTAAATTTTTTTTGCATCTTCAAAGATTAAATTTTTTTACACTGTACCGTTAATGTGTTAAAAATGTTATAATGTGACTATACCATTAACTTTCATAACTTATTCAAATCAAAAACACCCCATTGTTGTTGACGGAACGAGTAACAAAAGTTAAAGAAAAAGTTACATTACAACACTTTGAATACTTGAGGGTATAATGTAAAAAATTTAATATTTAAAAATTCAAAATAAGAATTCTTAAAATTTTTAGGGTGCAATGTGTAATCTGCACAAAACACAATACTTTAAGTAGCAATGTGAATAAAAAAGATCATAGTTGAGATGGTTGGTGCATTGCCGAAATTCAATCTCGATCCTTAATTAAATTTTACATGATCATCGATTGAAAAATAATAAAATATATAAATAAGTTAAGTTTTTATTGCTCCAAAAATAAAGATGCAATGTTAGAAAGGCACTACAATAACCGCTCCCAAAACGACACCATTGATGTATAAAACGAAATCATTTTGAGGAAGAGAACCACGATCCGGGCCAGGGGCGAATCTACAGTGGGGCCAGCTGCCCCCCACTGTAATTTTTAAAACATGTGGGGTATATTTAAAATTTCAAAAAATTTTAGACATTGCCCCCAGGGAAATATTATAAAAGTTCAAGGGTAAGTTTGTATTTTACAAACAAGTGTGACATCATTTGTCTTCGATAGATTTTTAGCTGTGGGCCCATATGTCCGCCTGACATTAGGATTTTCTATAAAAACAATAGAAAATTATGGAATGATCCTACTTACCAAAAAAAATAAAAATGAAGCGTTCTTGGCCGTTCATATACTTTATTTTTTAGATTTAATTGTTTTAAATGAAATAAAAATTTGATTAATTATAAACAAATTTGAATAGATGGTCAGATTAGAGTATAGTCCAACACAAATCAATTTGGATCACATCCAATTTCTTTTTTCCAAGAACAGTAAAATATTTTTTATTTAAATAAATTTGAGAAGTTATTTTTTAGATTTTACTGTTGATCTTGAATTAAAACAATCAATTTTAATATTTAGGATTTGGTTTGAAGTATCTCAAAAATTATAATTTGATCAAAAAAAATTGTAACATGAAGCATAAAAGTTATAATGTTGTAGAATTTATTTATTTTTTCTTTTTTTCTTTTTTGTAAAAAAAACTTAAAAATTTATATAACAACCCACAAAATTTATAAACTCCACTTTTGTAGTCCCTTTGATATCAAAGCTGAATTTCAATTTTAAATATCATTTATAAACATGACACAACCCCAACGACTAAAAAAGTCTGGCTCCGCCCACCTGATCCGGGCTCCTGTCAAGCCCGAAGTGCTTATACTGTTTAAAGGGCAAGTGTCCTAATGTAATTTTGTATGCTGATCTGTCTTAAAAGCATGTAAAACTTTTGCTAAGCGCGTGGTCCAGCTTGTGAATTGTAATATGGGTGTGGGATTCACGAGCCCTGAAAGAATAAAAGAGTTTTGGTTGGAGAGGGATAATACTGGGGAGAGACAGGATTAGAACATCGGAATCTTAGTTCTTCATGCTAATCAGACATTTGGCATCCAATCCGATACTGAGGGATCGGGTTTGCCTTTTNGATGCAATGTTAGAAAGGCACTACAATAACCGCTCCCAAAACGACACCATTGATGTATAAAACGAAATCATTTTGAGGAAGAGAACCACGATCCGGGCCAGGGGCGAATCTACAGTGGGGCCAGCTGCCCCCCACTGTAATTTTTAAAACATGTGGGGTATATTTAAAATTTCAAAAAATTTTAGACATTGCCCCCAGGGAAATATTATAAAAGTTCAAGGGTAAGTTTGTATTTTACAAACAAGTGTGACATCATTTGTCTTCGATAGATTTTTAGCTGTGGGCCCATATGTCCGCCTGACATTAGGATTTTCTATAAAAACAATAGAAAATTATGGAATGATCCTACTTACCAAAAAAAATAAAAATGAAGCGTTCTTGGCCGTTCATATACTTTATTTTTTAGATTTAATTGTTTTAAATGAAATAAAAATTTGATTAATTATAAACAAATTTGAATAGATGGTCAGATTAGAGTATAGTCCAACACAAATCAATTTGGATCACATCCAATTTCTTTTTTCCAAGAACAGTAAAATATTTTTTATTTAAATAAATTTGAGAAGTTATTTTTTAGATTTTACTGTTGATCTTGAATTAAAACAATCAATTTTAATATTTAGGATTTGGTTTGAAGTATCTCAAAAATTATAATTTGATCAAAAAAAATTGTAACATGAAGCATAAAAGTTATAATGTTGTAGAATTTATTTATTTTTTCTTTTTTTCTTTTTTGTAAAAAAAACTTAAAAATTTATATAACAACCCACAAAATTTATAAACTCCACTTTTGTAGTCCCTTTGATATCAAAGCTGAATTTCAATTTTAAATATCATTTATAAACATGACACAACCCCAACGACTAAAAAAGTCTGGCTCCGCCCACCTGATCCGGGCTCCTGTCAAGCCCGAAGTGCTTATACTGTTTAAAGGGCAAGTGTCCTAATGTAATTTTGTATGCTGATCTGTCTTAAAAGCATGTAAAACTTTTGCTAAGCGCGTGGTCCAGCTTGTGAATTGTAATATGGGTGTGGGATTCACGAGCCCTGAAAGAATAAAAGAGTTTTGGTTGGAGAGGGATAATACTGGGGAGAGACAGGATTAGAACATCGGAATCTTAGTTCTTCATGCTAATCAGACATTTGGCATCCAATCCGATACTGAGGGATCGGGTTTGCCTTTTGATGGGACCATCCACCTCATCTAAAGACTTGCCACTCCATTTGGCATCCAATCCATGATTTTTCCTCAACTGGGTCAATGGAAAAATAATACCAGTCTACGAAAAGACCTATGTTAAGTGTAGTTTATATCGATAACCCACATACCGGTAAAACAACAGTAGTCATAAATACCATTTTCAATCTATAGAAATTTTTTTGATTCAACGATTAATAATGTTTGAATTAATTTACATGAAAGATGTGTTTAGATTGTCGAAGATTTATAAGATACTAATATTAAGTGGGTCGATGCAATGTTAAATGTAATCGAAACAAATAATTTCCGTAGAAGATGAAAAATCTACGATAACCAATCCTAATGGTCGCAATGCACCGTAAAAAGCTCTAGGGTGAACCTCCATGCATTGCTAATCAAGGGCTCGATTGAGAATTTTTATTTAAAAAAAGGTGATTATGACATAATGTAAAATAATTATGAACCTAGTATAGACTTAATTAATATGATATAGAAATTTCCCTCTTTAAAAATAATGCAGTTTGCATTAGAATAATGCTTTTTTTAACGGCATATTGCTATCAATCACCACCTTTCCATCTCATGAAATAAATGTTAAATTTAGTCTTTAAATTTTATATTTATTTCTTATTTTAAAATGATGTTTGAACTTTTAGTTATTTTTTATTCCTTTTTTTGTAATTATCTAAATTTTGTTCTTCAACTATTAATTTCGTGTTAATAAAATCTTTCAGTTGATTTCATCTGTTAGAAAAAACGAAGACACATGGTGTTGATAATCACATGAAAAATATATGAGTTTGTCTCTGTTTGCTTTGGCGATTAAAATGGATAGAAGTACTCTCTCCGTTCCTAAATATTTGTCATTTTATATAATTTTTTTTATTCCATAATATCTATTGTTTAATGAAATCAAAGTATAATTAATATTTTTTCTTCCAAATTTAACCTTAACTTTTTAATACATTAGATTAGGTGGAGACTAAATGTCTTTCATATTCTTTTTATTCTCAATACGTATTAAATAAGAATATTTTAGTCTTGTGCAATTATTTTTTACTCATATTAAAATTATTTAATAGTTTCTTTAATCCCTATGCAAAAACATTAAATGACAAATATTTAAGAATATAGGGAATACTTTATTAAAGATCAATGCTATTGGAACCTAATTTAGAGACTTAATGATTGTAGCTCAGTGGGACCCAACATTAAATAATCACTGAGTCCTAATACTATCAATCTAATGATCATAATGCATTAAATTTTCAAATTATGTCTTAAGCATTAATATTTATTGAAACTAAATTGATAGTTGAAGAACTAAATTGAGACAATTGAAAGATTAAATATTATTATAGTGTGAATGATCTTTTTTTCATTAAATCAAAGAGGGGATTAGTCGAGATGTGCGTAATTTGATCCGAACATATCTAACCGTTGAAAAAAATAAAATAAAATAAAAATGAAGTTGAAAGACTATTATAAAACATAAAGAAATGTTTAAAGATTAAATGTGATATTTATCCCAAAAAAAAAAAAAACAATTACAGTTCATGAATCATTTACATGCATGAAGCAATGGTCATACATAGACATGTATCCATGTATGATCATCATGATGGTGATGGTGATGGTGATGGTGATGGTGTTGATGGATCATGGTGGGAAAAAAGGCTTGTGAATTTGTTCTTATCCTGGGGGAGAGACAAGTCCCCATGCTTTCCGTTTCAGTACCTTTTTTTTTGTCTTTTTATACCACCAACAACGTTGCAAAAGACTAGCCATGTAGATATCTACAATGTGGGGGTTCTCGTCAAGTGACCTATTCTCAGCATGAAAGTACAAAAATATCCTTCAACGGAAGCTGTCACAGGTGAAGCCATTCCCGTTGTGGTAGCGGGAAATTTCAATTTACAGTCAATTTGGACCGATCATGACCCCTAAAGATAGCCTGTCCAATAAATTTTGGTGATGCACAAAATTTATTTATACACAATTTATCAATTAATTAATATAAAATACAGTAAAGTAAAAAGAGAGAGAAAACAAGATTTATAATGATTCGATCAATGAAATGTACGTCCACTTTCAATGGTTAGATTCGTCAAAAATTTTAATGACTCTGGTGTGTTGGAAGTGCAAAGATTACAAGAGAGAAAGGAGATGAACTTGATTTTTTATGAGATGCCCCCAAGTGTTAGGGGAGCTTTACAATTTATAGTCACCTGCGTAGTAATTGAATAACTAATTTAACGGTCATAATTGAGACCGTTTAATAATAATTAAATATTTTGGTGACTTCTCCTCTCCTCTTCTTGACCTCTCCTCTCCTCTCCTTAACCCATAAGGAAGTTATGATGCTCTCCAAAGGATTTGATCAAGAATGAGGGAGATTGATTCTCTCTAAGTTGCGAGGGTGAGACTCTTGATGCTCCCTGATGGGCTTGACTAAGCCTGGGCCTCATTTGGACTGGACTTGTCAGATCTCTTGGGATTGGATTATTAGTTTAGATCGGGCTTATAATACGAGTTGGGCTCTTGGGCCTGGCCCATCAAAATTCATCCGTTCTAAATTTGAAATTTTATAATTTTTGTTGAGTATAGTTTACATAGTAATATTTAGTCAAAGTAAAAAAAAGAAGCCCATTCCATAGCAACATTTTATGGTATAAATTTTTTTTTTTGGTATGATATCATCGATTATTATTTTTTATGAATAAACTTACAATTTTAAAAAGAGAAGTTACAATTGTTTAGGAAAAACTATGATCGATCATAAACACGCATGATCGATCATGACAATTTTAGTACTGATTCTAACCTGCTATGATCGATCATGAAAATCTTCGTACTAATTTTCACCTTCTATGATTAATCATATCATTTAAAATTATAACTTAAATTTCCAAAAAATTATAATTTAACTTTAAAAAATTATAACTTTGTGTGACGGTAGTGTAGCATTTCCTCTCTCCCATATCGAAAAGATCACAAAACTTTTAACTAGGTTTTAAAATCTCGTGAGTTACCAAGTGTAACTTTGAGTAACAAAGACGTGGGTTTGAACTACGATGTTAATCATATACTATTGGTCAAGTTATAGTACCGTTGTCTTTTTTACAAAAATACACAACTAACTAAATTGAGACCTAACAAATAACACAATAGCATAGTCTTAAGAAACAACAATAGGACAACATAACTCGATCCACATATACGAATGTAAACAAATCCACTATGTTCGGGGCCTTGGTTGAATCCGAGTTAGTGCACAATTCTACTTAACATTTCGACAAAATATGAGGGCAATTTGGGTGGAATCAAAGCTCTGCTCATGGTGGGTGCATATTAATGGAATCAAGAGCTTTTTTGGTGGTGAGTTTTGGCGGCAACATCTTCGTTTATGGTGGGGAAGAAAACACTCATAATTGTTGGAGAATAACTAGAATAATGTGGATCATGAATTTGAATTTTAAATTTTATGGTCAAATCTTATGAGCATGAATTAAGGGGTAAAACGTCTGAGTGTTTCCCAATTCGGAAAAAGAATTAAGGTCTAATACTATTGAAACATTATAAGAAAGACATTTTGGAGTTTTACAAAAATGGTAGACTTAACTATTTATTATTAAGATAAAAAACAAACTTATCACCAAATAAGTTTGTTTGATGGATTCAAGTCATTATAAGTCCATCTAGAAAGACTTAACCTCAATTTTCATTGTACTATTATTAAATTACATAAGCAACGACTACTATGTTTTTGGTTATTTGGAGTACAATGCACTAGATAATTATCCAATATAACAATTTTTTTTTTTTTTTGGGATGGGATGGGGAGGGGAGGGGGACTTGACCTTTTAATCTCAAGAAGGCAAGCCTTTTACAAGATAAGGAGTACAATTAGACTAAATACCCATTAATAAATTCTACAACAATTAACTGCCATCTTAATTCAAATTTTGTGACTGTTATAATAGTCATGTTTATAGATGAATAGTCACCATTGGTGGCCATTATGGTTTATAAATAAAGAATTTTTTGCATATTTCATTAATTTGATTTTTTTACTTTATTACTAGGGGTGTTTACTTTTACCTTACGGGTAGGAATTATGATATTTCATATTCTTATCTGATATTTTGCGAAAGAATTTTTTTTAGCCTACTCTACCTGATCAAATGTACTATTTCTATCTGAATTCTATCCAAAATAATCAGGCAAGAAGTCAGGTGAATATATATTTTTTTAGTTATTAATTTTTGGGTTATTTTAACAATTTAATTAAGTAATTTGCATCAATTAACTAAAATAATAAATCAATAGCACTAAAAAAATACAATAAATTCAATAATGCATAAAAAATTACAATAAAATACAACAAGAAAGTCATAAATATCAATATATCAGATATAAGAACGCCATAAACATCAATAAAATATTAGAATTTTTAGATTTTAATTTATATATATACTAGTAATAACCTATGCCTGAAGGCACTAAGCAACTCAAAAAACCTCGATCACCGGTTATGCAATATAAATATTTCAAAAATATTTTATTTTTTTATTATTTTCTTTAGTTACACAAATCAAAATTAATTTAAAAACACTATTTTTTAAAAAATTTTGACAAAACTTCTTTAAAAACACGACCCCTAAAAGATATCAACATGTATACAATTCATATATTTAATCATTATACCTAAAAAATATATTCTTTTTTTTGTAAGAGTCGATATTGACATGTGTGTGTGTTGGCGGGTGTATAGAAAGAGAGTTATATGAGAGATGTGATAAACTTATGAGAGATGATAATATGATATAGAGAGAGATTAGGGTATTAATGGGTATTAGATATATATATATATATATATATATATATATATATATATATATATATATAGACGTCTAAGCCAAACTCTCGGAAGATAGATTTATATGAGAAATGAGATTGTGTGTAAGAGAAAGAGATGTAAAAGAAATAAAAATTCAATTACGATCATATAAACATATATATAGATAAATAGATATAGGATGACATACTTGGACAAAGCTACATAGGGGTGAGGGTGGACACATGCCCATCCTCAATTTTTTTTTTTAAATATGAGATATATATATATATATATATATATATATATATATATA
>CAUOFW020001358.1:915696-953278 GCA_963454935.2 Ilex paraguariensis
TTTTTTTTAAAAAATATGATATATATATTCTAAAATTTATACATATATATATAATTATTTAGTCTTTTTTATTAAAATATGACTTTCTTCAGATGATCTTCATTTTATTATGAATTTTTGTAAGTGAAAATGCTTTCAATTGATCTTTATTTGATTTTTTTTTTATAAAAAATTATCTTTTATTTTTATTCGAGTATTGATTATAATTTTTATTATGTGCCAATTGATTTTTAATTTTTTTACTATGTCTCTTAGATTTTAGTTTAATAGTTTTATTATACTAATATTTTAGTGATAATGTTTAAAATATCGTTTATTGAATAAATTTAATAGATTGCTAGTGAATAATTGATATTTTTTAATTATAAAAAATGACAATTAGCTTCACTTTTTACATTGGTGATAATTAGTCAATTTTTTTATACATATATAATATTTGTGTAGGGTTAGAGTAGATGAATTTTGATGATATCTAAATTGTATATTTAAATTTCAATTTAATCTTAGTTATCATTCTCTTTTCTTTTTTTTTTTTTTAAATTANATACACACATCTAATTTTATTTTTTATCAATGTAGAATTATAATATTTCATCACGCTTCTGTAGTCAGCGGCCCACTGTATCGATACTGGCCTAAGAGTAACTCTTTTCTTTTCGCGACTTCACTCATCTATCAGTATTGAATGAGATAGTATTTTCCTCATACATAATATCAAGTCATCTTAATCCACCCTATAGATGGTTCATTCCGTGACTTGACCACAAAGAGTNATGATGAGAGATAAAAGGAATGTAGTAGAGTTTTAGTCAATCTCTCCAATGTTTTGAATGGAGATGAGAAGAGATAAAAGACATGTAATTGAGTATTGTTGGAATGTAGATTAATTAGGATCGTCGGATCAATAATATTGAATCGATCTGAACCGTCTTTTATGTTGGGATTACGTTGTCCGTTGGATGTTTTTATGTTTTTGTCTCAAAACGATCTGTATCTCTCTTTGTCTTTTGTATTCAAACTTCGTTCTACTTTATTATATAGATATGTGGGCATGGTAGGATATGAATACAAAAATTTTGTAGGTATTTCGCATTCCTATTCGATTTTTTGTTGAATACCAAAAAATCTTTCCTTGGTTTACTCAATTCTTTCGGGTAGCCGATCAAGAGAGTTGGGTAGGATAGGATCGAAATTTAGGGGTATTTGAAAATTTGAACACCTCTATTTATTATATGTATAGTTTTTTTTGGAAAATTCGTAAGTAAAATTTCCTTAATTGTTATCTGCAGATTTATTGTGGTTTTGTTGTATCTTGATGATGATTTGCCAATAACCTATCAACAAACTCATATTTAGAGAGGGAAAATATCATCTTTAAGATAGTGATCTTCACGTCTCAAAGACACAATATTTTTTGATATCTAGAATTATTTCATATTTGAGATAATTTTTTCAATAATTATTTTGTGGTCAGACCATGATTTCCCTAGCTTTATGAATTACTTAGTCTCAATATAGATGATTTGTCTTTGATTGAACTGAAAAATGGATCAGTCAAAATACGCATAAGTTAATTTGTACACTTGATTCTGTGACAAAAAAAAAATTAGACTAACATTAGTTTAACCTTAGGTCACTTTGAATGAGGTTAGTCTCCCTATTGGCTATTGGTCCAATTATAACATTAAATTTTTTTTTGGTACCAAATTTTTTTGTCAATAAAAATGTAATACATATAAAATTATATTCTTTTATTAGTTTACCTTAAACAAGATCAATTACTACAAAAAAATCAGATTAATGAAAACAAATTATATACTCAATATAGCCTCATCCCTTGCACTGGATGGGGGTGTTTGGTTTAAGCGATAAAAGGGGATAAAACAAGTTACATTGAACAAAATAATTGTAGGGCCCACAAAACCCGACTTTAGATCTTTTTTTTTGAATGGGATAAACGTTGGGCTCAAAAAATCGACCCTTATGAAATGAGGCCATTTATCCTTTCTGACCGGTTCCATATATCCTACTTGAACTTTCGGATGACTAAGCCCATGAATGAGATTGAAGGTGGAATTACACAAAAGCCCTTCAATAGTAAAAGTTCTAGGATTTTTATCCCATTTGCTCTCCACTTCACCTTGGTCCCCTCCTTCCCGCATTGTCGAAGGTATTCCACTACCTCTCTCTCTCTCTCTCTCGTTCTCTCTCTCTTTTCTCATTCTCTCGTTGTGCATATATATATATATAGATATATATTTGTATATATTAAAAAAAAAGATTTTTTGTCTGTATTGTGAAGGATCTTCTTTTATGAATGTAATTCATGCTCACCCTCTCTCTCTCTCTCTTTATACACACACACACACACACACACACACATGTACATAAATTGAAAAAATAAAAGTTTAATTTTATATGTGATAGTGTCGTGTTCTTCGATTTCTCACCCCCACAATCTACCTTTCTGTTTAGGTGATGTGGGTTTTTTTTCCTTCCCTCCTCCACTCCATGATTTGTTCACAGATTTTGTATACCCAGAAAATGACATTGTTCTCACCCTCTCTGTGTCTGTCTATCTCTCTCTCTCTATATGTATATAAATCGAAAAACAAAAAAGTTTATATTTTTTATGTAATACTTTTGTGTTTTTCGAATTCTTACCCCCACAGTCTCCCTCTCTGTTCACGATGAAAATGTATGTGGTTTTTTTTTTTTGCTTTCCTCCTCAACTCCATTATTTATTCACACAGTGATCCTAGTTATACCCTGATACTTACAATCGTGCTCACCCTATTTGTCTGTCTGTCTGTCTGTCTCTCTATCTCTCTTTGTCTCTCTAACTCTCTTGCTCTATGTCTCTCTCTTTTCGTTCTCTATCGCGGTGTATATATTAAAAAAAATTAAATGAAAATTTTGTCTCTATTTTGGTTGATGTTCTTCCATGTTCTTCTTGCTCACCCTGTCTATCTCTTTCTCTCTCTGTCTATATGTATGTACATATATATATCTATATAAATCGCAAAATAAAAAAGTGTACCTTTGCATGATTTAGTTATGTGTTCGTCGATATCTCACCCCCACAGTCGTTCTCTCTGTTAAGTGGGTATGAATATGTGTCCATCTTTATCAGTACATTGTTTGGTGTCCATGTTTATCTGTATATTGTATAGTCACACAGATACACACCTCCCCTCCTTTGTGTGTAAACGACGGTTGTTTCATTTTTTTTAATTATATTTGTTTTTTTTTTCTATGGTGTGGTATGTTTAGTTTTAGTAATACATTTGCTGCATTCTTAACAATGTCTCCAATCAGCGGTTTCACGATTTGTATTCCATATTCTGGTATCTCATTTTTTTTGGGCAGTTGTATATAAAACTGTAGTGGCACTTGCAATATGTATTTTTTGTTTACATATCCATTTTGGCTGATAACAACATTATTGGCTGTTTTTTGTTTCGATTGATTTAGGTAACCATGGACATCCATTCAGATGAATTATGTTTGTTACTTACTTTTATGCATATGAATATTTTGGAGATGGTAGTTGTGTTTAATCTTGTGGTTTGTATAATGTTGATGATATGGGATATGGAACACAACGGTACGAAATCTGTGGTTCCACGACATTTCAATAGGACCCAGTTACAGATTGAACACATGCACCGTCTCATTGGAGAGAGTGACATGACATGTATAAACCAACTTAGGCTGAAAAGGCACACGTTTGTGGTACTATGTAATATGGTTTGTGATGTGGGGCGGTTAAAACCAACTAGACACATAAGTGAGATGGTGGCAATGCATTTAAGTATTTTAGGTCATGACGACAAAAATAGACCAGTTAAGTTTAATTTCTTGCGCTCGGGTGAAACTGTTAGTAGACATTTCAATAATGTCCTTACTACGGTGTTAAGGCTACGTAAATTATTACTCCAGTAGCCAGATCCCATGGCTGAAAACAGTACAAACAATAAATGAAAGTGGTTTAAGGTAATGACAATTTAACATTAATTTCAATATTGTTTATTACGCCCTTTAACATGCCTTTTTTTTTTCTTTGACTGAATTTGTTTAAAATTGTTTACTCCTTTGGCTTTGTAGAATTGTGTGGGTGTATTAGATGTTACTTATGTTCCTACCCAAGTATTTCTCGTCTATCAAACTAGATATAAAACATGTAGAGGTGACACATCAACCATATATTTTGGGTGTATGTGCACCGAACATGAAGTTCATTTACGTGCTTTCTAGCTGGAAAAGGTCAGCTGCCAATTGTAGGATATTGCGAGATGCGGTTATTAGGCATAATGGTTTGAAGATAGCACGTGGTACGTAGCATATTATACTTCTTTGTACACAAAAAAATGTAGGTATGATTACATTTACATGTGTTTGATACGTGTAAGCAATATATTCTTATAAAACACAGACATATACTACTTAGTTGATGCTGGTTATACAAATGGGGAGGAATTTTTAGCACAATTTCGGGGTTAGTGATATCATATCCAAAAGTTTGGGGCTGGTTCAGCAGAACCCTGAAATTTCGAAGAATTGTTTAATCTGCGTTATTCAGCTGCACGGACAGGCATTGAGAGATGTTTTTCTTTACTAAAAAATAGATGGACGATTTTTAGGGCACCGTGCTACTATCCTGTCCGCACTCATAACCGCATTATAGCTTCTTGTTGTTTGATACATAACTTAATTAACAATAAAATGAGTGTTGACCCATTTGAGGAGGAGTTGCTCGAAGAAATTTTCATTGATGGTGAACATGCAGATGATATCATAGACAATGTCGAAACATCTACCGAATGGTCTCTGTTTCGAAATCATATGACATTAAAAATGTATAATGAGTGGAGAAATAGTCGAGAACAAACTACATAATTGGAACACTAGTGTTTTATGTTTTTGTTGTATGGCTTTATTATGGTAGACGTTGTTGTACTTGAGGAACTGAATGTGTTACAATTTAAACTTGTATTTTCACAACCAGTTAAGTTTTGAATTGCCAATTGTCATGTGTACCCTTGCATTTGGCAAGTTAGTTATGCATACAATGTAGCAATTTGTAATGTTCTTGTGTTTTGCACTAGATGTAGACAATGTCAGACACAATTGCAAGCACATAGTCAGAGAATGGTGTTAGAAGAACATGGAGTATGGTTGAAGAGAATCAACTCATATGGTCATTAAAGGAACTTCGCGTTAATGGGTGAAAGTGCCAAAATGACACATTTAGACCTAGATACTTATAAGCACCTGAGAACAACTTGAAAGTAGGAATTCCAGGTTGTCAATTGCACGCTTTGCCCCATATAGAGTCAAGGCTAAAAATCTGGAAGAAGAATTACAACTCCCTGTTTACCATGATGGCCACATTAGACTTTGAGTTTAATAGTACTGAGAATAAGATCATGGTTGACGATGACGACATTTGGCAAGACTACTTGAAGGTGAAACTCGATAACCAAAAATTTTAATAGGTTTTATTTTACTACGTAATAACATAGTTTGAATATTGTCAATGTTGTTATTTATTGTCCACATATGTTGTAGAAGGATCGAATTGTAAAAGGAATGCGAGATAAGTCTTAGGCTTACTTCAATGACTGGGGAATTATATTTGGCAAGGATTGGACAACGGAAGAATACGCTATTGATGTGGAAGACATGGTTGACGACGTTGAGGTTGAAGGGTCAATGAGGGAGGTAGAGAACTTGGATGCACAAGCTCCTTTACATGGTAATGTACCGGTGTCAAGCAGTGCAACGCATGAAAGTGAACACCTATCTCAAATGGAACCAAGTGTTGCCTCCCTATGTCCATCTAAGAAAAAGAAAGCTAAGGTTAGTGGCAATGTCCCCGAGTCAATTGCACATAATTTGGGAGACATCACAAAGGTATTTGGTGAATATGTACAAGAAAGTTGTAAGCAACTTAATCTTATAGCACATCGAGTTGGATACATGCATGATGTTGCTGATGCCCACAGGAGAGTGAACGCCGAACTCGAGAAGATAAATGGTATATCAATGGTTGATCGACATCTTTTTTAGCTTGCCTGAGTATGAGCTTCCCGCGTGGGTTGGTGGACTTTTGTGGCACACACCACACAATTGATCAAAAATGTTGGAAACTTTGAACACTAACTTGTCGGACATTAATGTTGGTAACATTTTATTTTGGGGATTTATGTTGGTCTGTTTTGTTATGTAATTTTGTGAATGTCATGTATGATATGACTTTAGGGACAAAACTACTTATGTTTAGTTATGTTATCCCATATTATGTACAACTACCTTTTGGGTTTTTTTTGTTTGGGTGCCTACGTTTTGTAATTGTATGTTGATATGTTAGTATACGTTCCTTATTTGCATTCTAGTGCATGATTGAGAAAAATATATGTGAGTGACTACATGAATGTTGTGTAATTAGATATGAACAAGAAGCAACGTTGGTACGTTGTATTTGTTGGAAGACAGGTTGATATTTAAAAGTTATGGGTGGAATGCTATGCGCATGTCAATAGGTATCAAGGTGCACTATACAAATCGTATGATTCGTATGTTGAGGTAGAAACTACATTGGCCATACACTTTGCGCGACAGGAAGTAGATGTACCACATGCGATGGCTTGCCATCCACCTGCACCTTTGGAGAATGTAATTGAAGATGGTGTTAGATACATCGACGAAGCACCTGTTCGTGCAGTAGGAACAAACGCCTACAACCGTGATCTCATTTGGTGCATGATAAATGTATTCATGCTCATTGTGGGTATTGTTTTCACCCATATTGAGTACAATGTAATGGGGAGAATTGGTTGATTGTATGTTGTTCTCATAACAACATACATACTTGTTCTGAATGGTTTGGCCATATGTAATGACTCGTGTACATGTAATATGCCAACATTAGTATCTTATATTTTGGTGAATATGGATACTAATAACTGTTGTATATTGTCCGTACGTATGTTTGTTAAATATTTAAGGTTGACTGTTATTTAAATTGTATGAATATGATTCGTGTTCATGATAATATTACGCAAGTAATGCACAGTTTATCCTAAATTAATATGTAAAGTATATGTTTGTAGTTGTAAATGAAGATCCCAATGATTATAGATGATGAATTGGACGTCCTAATTGACACTTTAATTGAGTTCAAGAATAAAGGGAGATTACCACCGTTGGGCCGTTATACGCACCAAACACTGGATGCTATATTGTGCTACCTAAACGACGCTCTCAAGGATTTACCCTTTCTTTTACTAATCTGATGCGAATCATATTCTTCTGGGAGAGGCAGTACTTCACGATTTCAACCATGCTTGATTGTGGTAACTTTTCATGGGACCCATTGAAGAAGTGTGTTGTGAAAGGATCCGGAAATGGACAAGAGGAGTATTTGGAAGTAATTTATTTCATTGTTTGTAGCTTCATTACAGTTTTAAAAATTAATGAACTTTGTCATTTAAAATCATATATATAACACATGGTTGAATGTTATATGCATAATAGGAGGATGTTTTTGCTGCACACTATTGTCTTGCACCATGCCTGAATTACTAGTATTTCGACGTTATTTTCAAGAAAGATGATGCAAGTTCAAGCCAGCATGGAACTGATAGTGTTGGGTCATCACCCTTGGTTAACTCGGCTCCGAAAGTTGATGTTATAGTGATTGATTGATGTTTGCTCTCAATCGCTCTGAACTCAAATTGTCACGACTTTGGCAAATATGTATGTACTTAAATATGTGTACCTAACTACGTATTATATTTTTGCCTTTATTTTCATTGTATAGTTCAAGGCAACAATAGTTATATACATACCGATTATGTGTACGAAAGGAATATGATGCCTTACTATTACTGTATTTTTTTTGTATGTGGATTATACATGTGTTAATGAAATATGTTTAAATAATATCGAATCGTGTATTTCGTTGTTTTTATTTTTTTCGCATATCAATGTGGGTCAATGTTAACTAGTCCATTAATGTGGTCGTATTTGTCATTTGTATTCTAAAAAAAAAAATTCAAACGAAATTATGTTCGGTCTTTTCCCATGGTGACACAAATGAAAAATAGAATGAAATATAAAGGTGGACAACATTAATAAATTTTCAAAGCCAAACATGAATTTGAATTGGATAAGAGTGAAGGTTAAAATTGTAATTTAATGTAAAAATGAAGAGATTTGATCAACAAATATAATATTTTGTCCGTGAGCCCCATAATATATCAAATCACTTACCAAATCAAGTATATGATTAAACCCCTTCATCTATATCCGGATTAGTTGATTTTTATTGAATAAAGTTGAATTACAAAACCAATCATATTCTTTGCCCCCAAATTTTGGCAAACACCCCTTAGGAGGATGCTAAACTTGGAGAGATGAGAATCATGAATGGTTTAACTTGATATTGGCGTTAATTTTTATAAATATTTTTGTTAATGGGGACGTACAACCGTACAAGATGTGAAGTACCTGACAAAGTGTGATCACAATAATATGATCTCAAAAGTTATTAATTTATTTTATTTTAAGTAAATCTAAAAATTTATATTTTAATTCATAAAACTTGTGAATTTTGGCCGTCTGGTACTAATTTTTTTCTTCTAGGTACCGTGGTCGTTTCTCTAGGAATGATTTTCTTATATTATTAGGATAAGGGTGGGGATAAAGGTGGTTGTGGGAGTGCAAAGATATTAATTTGTGCATCACACGAGATAACTGTTAGTATAAATTATTAATTTTTCGAGGTATATGGTCCAAATTGTCACAAAAATGTTAGTAATTATTATTGTAAGACCTAATTGAAAGATCTAATGTACTTCTACCATTAGATTAATTTTAGTATTGCATTTGATTCTCAAGCTAAATCTCCAAATTAAAACAAACAATATTAGAGTAATTCTATGACTTTTTAAGAGAAATTGCCAGTAAAAGGATGCGGGTAAATCATATCTTTCATCCAATTCAAAAAAATAAAAAAATAAAAATAAAAATTATATCTTTCCTCTAGTGATGTCAATATATTAATGACCATCGCATGGGATGCACGGAATCTCACAATTCTCACCCATACCTTTCTCCTCCCACTCCTCTTTCCTCCCCCTTTTCCATCCTTTCACCCCCACTATTGGGTAAGTTAGAATGCCAATTATGAAAAAATATATATATATATATATATATTTATAATTTCAAATGAATGATTATTTGGCTATTATATATATTTTTTTCATAATTTCAAATGAATGATTATTTGGCTAGTAGAAGAGTGGTTAGACTGCGTTGTGGGATGTACTTAGTTTTAAAATAAAATAAATCAAAATTTTAAGAACTAATAAAATGGGAAGCGAAGACTTCTCAAACTTTTAAATCGACACTGCATAACTCTTGCTCTGGCTTTGGTGGTAAGATTTCAACCAATATCAGTTTAGTACTTACTGCAATATCAGAAAAAAATACAATCGTAAACTAAGATATTTTGAATTTGAAATTTGACAACCCCCTTGGGGTTAGATCGTCTCATCATTGATGGTCTGTCTTTGACTAGATTGAGGAGAAGATTAATTGAGATAGAGATGGAGTTACATTGGAACCAGGGTGGGCACTTACCCCCCTCACATTTGGATCACTTTTGATGAGGAACCCATAATATTATTCAATGTATTACATTTGCCATCCTAAATTTTAAGAATTTACATAATTATACTAGTCTATTTTTTTCTTTGTAAATTAGTAGTTCATTAACCCCCTAAAATAAATATTTTACTTTTGAATTGAGTAAATTATATGTAAATGTCGTTATCTATTTATATATATTGAAAAAAATGTAATATTTCTATTCTATCTTTTAAAAATAATTGTGTAGCTATCATTTGTTATTTTTCGATTTGTTTGTAGTCTATACCTAATAAAACATGATTGGATGCAAAAGCTATAAGTTATAACCCAAAAACATTTTATACTAAGTTAAATATGTAATTTCTTGGTAAGATCGAGAATGATTTCAACTATATTTTGCAACTATATAAAGAATAATTTTATTACTGACTCTGTGACTGTATGCATTGGTAAAAAAGCAGTGAGAAATTTAGCTTACAATTAATCAATTTTAAAAAATCTTAGAGATTTTAAAGAATATTGTATTTCATTATAATACATCATTGTGTTATTGTCTCGAAACTTAGACTATTTTGTCATTCTTACACTCATTTTTTTCGGTATCAATTAGTGAATTATTTTTAGTTATATTTTGCCCCCCCCCATCCTCATTCTTGGCTCCGCCCCTTAATTGAGATATACGTAAACTACCCCAGATACCTTAACCGCAGTACCAAAAAAAAAAAAAATAATATTACAGCTAGGGTTGCTAAGTTGCTGCACACCATGTCTAAGCTGGTCAAACAGTAAACAATCAGCTTACATTTGCTTGCATAATCATCTTAATTATCTCGTCAGTTCCATGTCTTGGAAGACCCTAATTAATGGCAGCATAGTCCCGACACAAGGGTGAATTATATCTGCATCATCTTCAGAAACCAAACATTTCTAGACAGTTGAATGACCAAAGTTTTATGATATATATATATATATATATATATGACTCCACACCCAAGAAAAGATATCACAGTTGGTGTACACAGGAAAGATGAGCCAAAACAAGGGCACATGTCACCAAAACCATACTTCCATGTCTCCTTTTAATCACCCTTTTGAAAGTAACAATCCCACACATCCATAAGAAAATATTGAATGCAAGGATAATATCACGTTATTATTGTTTTGAGATATCATTATCTAATGATAACTTAACCTATTTACTTAATTTAGTCACTATTTTATTAATGTAAGAAAATAATCACCCTACCTAATATACTAATGTGACAATGGTGACACGGTGTCACCATTACACCAAATATTTACTCCATGTTTAGGGTTTGTAGCCTCAGATTAGTCCTCAGAAAGCCACCAAAAGCTAAACACTAGTTCATTTGTCAGCTTTGTTTGAGCTTGTCTATGGCCACTTCCTTCTAAAAATGAGAGTTCATGAGACTTTCAAGCTTGGTCATTAAATTGGTTATAAGCTTCTGATAATGCTAAGAATGGCTTGTGAATAGGTTTCGTTTTGCCCATTAAAGGGTTGTATTTGCATTATTATGCTAGAGAAATGTTATAAAGCATTCTATCCAAAATGCCTGGATCTTAGACGAATGCAGCTAGAAAACAAAATCATGGGAAGCATGAACTTGCCCAGACCCATGCAAGAGAAAAAGCACATAAAGAGGTCATGTGAAGGGTAAGAAATCGATGGTTTTTGTCTTGCTATTCTAGGGGGCGATTACTGTACCAAGATGGTTCTATAGTAAAAAAGTTATGATCTTATAAGGTTTAATTGTAATTTTTTGAGAGTTTTAAGTTACAACTACAGTGATCGATCGTACAAATATAATTTGTTAAAGTTAACTTATAAATTATAAAGATGAAATTATAACAAATTACAATTATTCTGATGAATGACAATATCATAAATATTTATAACTTTTCATTTTTTAGTGTGAAATTGACAATAATAATAATAAAAATATTTATAAATATAATAAATTTTGATATGATACTAAAATTTTGAATTTCAGTACGATCCTCAACTCCTACCCTGATAAACATGGCCATGAGAGAGAGAGAGAGGGAGAGGGAGACAGAGAGAGAGAGGGGATGGGCAAGGGGCAGGTCTGAAAGAGGAGACATGGTACATAATATTGGGGATTTGGCTAAGCCAGAGGCGCAGCCTAGTGTCGGACACTTGGCACACAGAAGCAAAGAAACAAACAAACAAAAAAAACAAAAAGAGAGAATTGACAGCTCCTCAACACCTCTATATACGTCCCCCATTCAACTCTCAAGTACACGGCAAATCCATTCTATATCTCTCTATGTTTTGTCTCCTCCCCCACCCCCTCCTTTTCTCTCTCTCTCTCTCCTCTGCCAAAACCCCCGCCCCCAACATTCAAAGCTGTAACGCATCAAAAATATGGGCACGTTAAGGTCCTTTTAGGCTTCACTCTGATAAATCTATACAGGTGTACGTATGTATTATAATAACTTTTTGGAGGTGACAAAAGTAAACTTGTTAAATGGAGGAACAGCTTGGTAGTGATCTTCTGGTTTGTTAGGTCATTGTAGGTCGCGGTAGGAGTAGTAAATACTAGCCAAGCTATTACCATTTCACCGACCCTAAACGCATGTAACGAGAAGGAAAGCAATGATCTGTTTGTAGTGGTTTTATTGGCTTATAATATTTCAATTTTTTTTTTATTCTTTTTGGAGCAGAAAGATTAGTTTTTCTTTCTGGGTCAAATTCAATGTCTCCATGAGAGAAGACCTAGGCGGAGACTGTCTAAGTCACGCGCACCGTTGTATTTTTACAAGCACGAAGAACAAAACAAACATACAATTGTTTATTTGTCTTACTATTATGCAAAATTATTGTTCAAACAAATCAAAGTTATGATTGAAACTTCTTCTCGGGTTTATTCAAAATTTGCAGACATCATAACTAAACTTTGTTGGGTTGTAATTGGTCACATATTTTTTATTATGATAAAAAATTGATACTATAGAGTTTTTTATTATTATATTTGTTACGATTAATCACAAGTTTTTTGAGATCATAGATCTTCAATATATAAACCACATTTTATAAATTTAAGTTAGATTTATTTTGTGAAGTCTTTGACATGACACAAAACTAGATTTTTCAATTATTATTATTATTATTTTTTTTCGATTGAAAAGGTGAGGGGTGATTAGTAGAGAATAAACCCCCTTAAGGGTGGCTACGAGGATCTCTTACTGTATAATATCCAATTTAAGTTATAGTTATTAATCCGTAAAGATAGTTCGTTCTCATAGCACTATCAAAGTCAATCAACAAATTACATTACTCCTATGAATCGTTCTTTATTTGATACCTATATGAGAGTAAAAGACGATTCTAAATGAGTACTATTTATCACTAAATTATTAATGTGGATATAATTTTGCAATTATTGTACTTATATGGAGAAGGAGCTTGACTTAGCCTACCTTTTTCCTCGAGCCACACCACCCACTCATCTCTTTCATCTATGGTTGGTCAACCTCGTTCAAACTCTACTTTTTTCCAACTGTCTTAAAACCATTTTTAAAACCCCCATTAACAACCCTGTGATTATTTCTTAGTTCCCATCGAGCCAGACAATTAGCAATCTAATTATCCAACATGTTTGCCCTACTTGCCCATTACTTTTAAACTTCCATGCACTTTCGCCATTGTTAATTAGCTGGAAGTTCCAGTTTTTGGCTCACTCTTCGTCAATTTCCACTCTGAAATTTCCATGTGATGACCTACGAAAAAGCAGACATTTATATATTACATTGCATGATATGAGGAATCCTTGTTTGGCACCGGCCATACAAATTTTCTTGTCATTACAGAATATGAATTGTAAGAAGGGCACGTCCGTACGGACCTTTAGATAGATTACAACTGTGGGAACAAGATCCCTATAGCTTGATACTCTCGAGGCAATTGTCTTGGTTTTTTCTTGTCTGTTAACTGTTTTCTTCTCAATTTCTTTTTGATTGACGACTTTGGGATTGAAGTCCGTTTTCTTAGAGCTAAGGATATCACTTGACCGAAGTGGGGGGTGGAGGGTGTAGTCTCTATCTCCGTACCCACTTAAAAATTTTTTGTCTATTCTCGGTCCACCCCCGTTAACGGGTATAGTTTTCATTCCTATCCCCGTCCACGGGTAAATTTTTAATCCCCATCCCCGACCCCGTTTCTCCCGTACCCGTCTAAGCCCAAGCTCAAGTCAACATAATCTAAAATTTTAAATAAATCCAACATTGTTCTAAATAATCTAACATAAGATATTTCAATATAACACAAACAGCAAATGTCCAAAATACTACTTGAATATTTGTAATGAAATTTTTTTTATGTCATGTAGTTTCGTACCTGTAATTTAATAAAGAAAATAAAACATAAAAAGCTATAATAATAGCATAGAAAATATTTATATTTATTAATAAATGTGGATGTGAGTTTTAGTATTAACAATAGGGTTGGTTCAATAGAAATTGGGGAACTTAGCTAGGTTGGCGGAGGTTAACATGCATTCTCATAGTCATAGGTGCAACTTTAACTTTGAACATATATTTAATTATATATATATAACGGGTACATCGGGGGAGGGGCGGGGGTAAGGATAAGTCTATCCCCGCCTTCATCCCTGTACGGGTTTATACAGGCATCCCCGTATACGTCTACCGTTCAATACGCATAGTCCCTCCCCGGTCTAAACGGGACGGGTTTGGACGAATACCCATTTTTCCCCGGTCCACTGTCATCCCTACTTAGAACTACTGATTGCTGTAAAAGCTTTAGTTAATAATAATAAAAAAAATTTTTATAGAAAATAATCGAAGTTAAAGACAACAAGAGAAGAAGAAAAAAAAAACTAATCATAGACGTGGTTCAACAATATATGGACTAAATATCTTAGAGAATTACATCGATGTTTATTTATATGTACTCGTTTACTTGCAATTCAACCTTATTTATAAGTTGAAAAAATAAGATAAACATATAAATCACTCATGCAACTATATATATATGTAAATAGTTAGAGATATCATTGGATCTTATCATACATCTATGAAAGAGGGTGAAATATAATTAGTTATCTATTACCCTCCCGTGTGTTCTCTCTTGTATAGTCCATCCACATGATTTTTTTTTTTTTTTTTTGCGTACCAAGGACGGGGACTAAGTGTGATTGAATGTACTTAATACCTCTAAGCTCTAGATCTGATATCACATTGAATCACCAATTTATCCATAATTTTAAGTTAGTTGGGAGAAGTATAATCTAAGTATTTATCGATTATTGACATGGTACCAATTATTTTTTTCAAAATGATTAAAAATTGATCTTAAACAACCTCGTTTTAGTACAACTTGTCAACATTTAGTCATAAATTCACCTCTTATCTTTAATAGCTTTTATGTGATACCCAAAAATTTCATTATGTATTATTCTTCTTGACAGGGACTATATTTAATTGCGATGCCAATATAACAAGTGCCGTATAGCGTCGGTAGTAGAAGATCGATGCAAACAAGGTTGTGGTCCTGTGTATTCGGTAGTATACACTTTTCTTTTCAATGACTTGGTATTTGAGTGGCAGTTTAAAACAAACTTTAATTAATTATATATAGCATAAACATGATTAAGAAACAGCATCAAGCCTTAATTAACATGAAACAGGACCCTATAATGACGCGTAAATCATGTGTTCTATGATTAGGATAATTTTATGGCTAGCCTTTCTTGTCCTTTTAGAGACATGCTCTAACTCAACTCAAGTCACGGTGGCCAGTTATTAAATTCGAGGGAGTAATCAGCAACCGTGTTGTTGGTACAACTTTTTTGAGGAGTTTTTTATATTATTGTTTGTGATTATTTATATATATATATATTTTTTTTGGGGAGAGGGATTTACACTCTAAAATGGTTAGGATGAATCCCAAACACCTTAAAAAGTTATCGCTTGACCTTTAAACAATTGTATTATGTACCCCCAAAAATTTATAACTTATTGAGGATCGATCTTAATATTTTTGAACTCTTTTAGTAATCCGTATGATGAGTGAAATTATAGTGTCTATCGTCACCAAATCATCATCTTGAGATCCAATGAAAGATTAGCTTTTGAGGATTATTCTTTGATTATTGTTGCTTCCCCACAGAATAATTCTCCACCCAAAGTTGGTCAAAAAATCAAGGTATAACAACTTCAATTATACAGATTCACTTCAATATGTCTCTTGATTCCAAATCTAATGGAGGTTGTACAATGGTCCTGACAAAGAATAATATGATTATGATTATAAAGGCGTAAGAGTATTCTTTTTTTCTTTTTTCTTTTTTCTTTTCGTTGATGCATTGAAGGGTTCGGAGAATAATCTGACTATTTTAGTGCAAAAGGAGTATTAGAAGATCACCCCCAAGTAAAAAGCACAAATTAACGATCGATATACAAGAATATTAGCTCTCCCGTCGTGATTTACTATTTCATTCTCACTTTATTCTAATCCCTTTTTATTTTTGCCCATACTTCAACGTAATAATCTTCCTCTATTTTGACTACCAATCATTTGAACAGAAAAAGCTTTCTATAATATATATATATTATTATTGGAAAGACAATAGTGTTAATTAAACTAGTGCATCAATTTGACCATGGCCTCACATGTCACCGTGTATTATACTAAGAATGAACTTCTTCACATTATCATGGTATATAATCATCATCGCTGCCATTTGGGCTGTTGTTTTCGTGAACATTACAGTCATAATCCATATTGTTATGGTTGATGGTTGTTTATGGTCAATCATTGCCATCACCATCTTTGTTTTTTGTTTAAAGTCGTTCATGAGCCTTACCATCATAGTATAGTATAAGATGTTTATGTCTAAGCTTGAAATGAATAACAATGCAAGGTTTGCACTAGAATTAGCTTACCGGTCAGAATAAGCTAATTCTGTGAGAGCGACTTAGTATACATGCTTCTCGTTTCTGTGGGATCTGAGAAGGATTAAACACATGCAATTTTACCCATTATATAGAGATATTACCTTTCGCTTCTCTAATCTTTGACACCGAAATCACAATAAAACAATATTAATGCTACGATAGTTTCAGATGAAAAAAAACAACCGAAAGAAAGTACAAGTACACTTTCGTATTTCAAGTTGAGATACAAATTAAAAAAAAAATGAGCAATGTTAAACTAAAAGGTGAAATTTAATTTAATTATCAGATTGATTGTGAGTTTTAATGTTAGGTAAAAACTACTTTTAATTCTAAAATTGTGGTTGATTAGATAATTAAATTGCTAAATAGTATCCAAGTAGCATATTCCTTAAAAAAAACCCATGTTATTGGTAAACTCATGAGAGACGATGTCTTACACTAATTTGTTAGCATGCAATTATGTACGTGGTGATGTTGCATGATATTAATGTTAATCAATAATTGTGAATTCTATTATTTTAATATGAAAAGTCCAAATCAGCCAGAAATTCATACAACAACTCCCATTAAAATTTCTTTGAAATTTCCCAGGGGTCCCACCTCCGTGTCCCATTGATTCATCATTAGCCACCAAGAATACTACACGTACTGATGAAATTGCTTCATTTTTTTTTGGGTAAAATACACTTTTAATCCCTAAAGTTTAGGTTTTGTGTCTATTTAGTCTCCAATATTTCAATTGTATTTATTTAGTCCCTAAGGATCTTAATTTGTATTTATGTGGTCAAATCCCAAATGTTCACCTAAAAATTGTTAAAGTCTCTGGTCACACGCTAATTACATGGGCCAAATATACATAAATTAAAAATTTTAGAGAGCAAATAAACATAAATTAGGATTTTAAAGACTAAATAAACATAAAATTAGGAACTACGAGATTAACGCGTGATCAAAACTGTCACATATTTTCAACGAATGTTTGAAATTAGATCACTTAGATACAAATTAAGAACTTTTGGAACTAAATAAACACAATTAAAAAATTAGAGACCAAATAGACACTAAACATATACTTTTGAGACTAAAAGTGTATTTTATCCTATTTTTTTTATTTTGCACTCGGGGTTCAAACCGCGAAAATGACATTTCCGCATGCAAGTATTGAATTATTTACATCTAATTAACCATTTTAATACATTATCTTTTTTATGTATAATTACATATAATATAGCAATAGGATAGTTGTATGCATTGAAATTGCAAACTCTACATATTTAATTATAAAAAAGAATGTCTTGTAGGAGTTATTAGTCAATTAAGTACAAAAATATGTGCATCAATCAAGCTTAGGAAACTTCAATTCCAGCTTCGTAGGACTCCTTATTGGCTCTCAACCTTTCCTTTCATTTTCCCTGTGCCCAAACACTTGCCTTTTTATAATCTTCTCAACAACTTCAAGTCATTTTTAAAGAGAATATATTTATTTCATGGAAGATGAGAGGAAAATATCTAACGGTTTTATATAGTCCACCGAAAAGGGGTTCCAATTTCTTAAGAAATATAAAATATCGAATGGTCTTACGTAACCCACGAGAAACCGGCATGCAATTGCATGAAAATTTAAGGTTTATTAATATAGTATTACATTTTAGAGCAATGTTATTGACACTTAATTTATTAACCTAATTGATTTTGATATTTAGATTCACTGTAGATCCCATCAAATATTAGAACTTAATATTGATTCAATAAATAACTCTTTCGGCAATACCTATGAATCTCTTACTCAAATCCAATTGATGATTTTCCTAGAATTTGTTACAATTGAGAGCTGTCATTAACGTTAATGGTGCTCATTCATAGGCAACAAGAGCAGGTGATGCATTAAGGACGAAGAAGTCGGTCTCATCTTCGTCATCGCTGCTCCTGCACACACGAACTAAGACCCAGAAGCTTTCAATAGAAGTTTGAGAGAGAGAGAAGGTAGGGGAAGATTTTGAGATGTGAACAATGAAGAAGGTGAACAGAAATTTGGATCTGTATTTGGGCAAGATTGAGAGGGTTTTACTTTTGTGAAGACGGAGAATTCCAACTTTTTATTTTTAGTGAAAAAATTTTACCTAAAAAAATTATTTAAACAGTGACGTTTCGAACTAACAATAGACCCACAAAATAATATTATTTTAAAAGTAGACTCACAAAACGACATCGTATTATATATACTATTTATCACAACAAATTCTCAATGTAACACAAGCAAAAATATTTGCGACAGAAAAAACTCCTGTTGCAAAAAATAAAATTTTATTTATTTGTTGCCACGACAATGATTTACCATTGCAAATAAATCATTTTAAACGATGGAACTAATAACAGTCGCAAAAAAAATAATTTTGCCACGGTAAATGTACTGTCGCAAAAAAAGTAATGCAAAAACTCAAATTCTTGTAGTGGATTTATGTGAAATCATAGTTTTATGTTAGTAAATTAGGCCAAATTTTTAGGTTTAAATACTATTTCTCTAAATTTAATAATTATAGTATTTCTTTAAATAGTATTTATCTAAATTTAATAATTATAATTTCTATTTATGGTGACGTGTCCACTTCTCTTAAAAGCCCAATCATTGTCCACACCGTTTAGTGTTTATTCCTTAAACCAATCAGTTTACAGGTGAGAGAGAAAATTACACCCAGGTACGTCGGCATCCACCACCCATGGAAAAGAGTCAATTTTTTAAAAATTCTATTTTATCCTCGAAAGATATAAAAATTCTAAATTTGCTCTGAAATAATTAATATTTTCACATTACTCCCTCACAGAAATGAAAAAGTTTTAATGTAGCTCACCTATCTTATTTCTGTTTAATAGTCCATCTGTTTTGTGAATTTTTGAATGGAATTTACCCTCAATTTTATGGGTTAATCCAAGTAACATTTTGATTTTTGAACCATTTGACAATAGGTAACAGCTTGCAACATTTTTTAAAGAAAAAAAAAACTCCATAACAATTTATAAATATTGCTACATTAATTTTTTTAAAAATAAACATATAATCAATAATTCTTCATTAATACTTCCTGACCCCCCCCCCCCAAAAAAAAAAAAAAACTTCAATAATACTGAGTGACATGAAGTAGAGATGGAATGGCATTGCAATTTCAGAATATTTTACAAAATCCGGACAACTTTTGAATTCAAATTCCACTAAAACAAATCTATGTTTTTCTTAATATATCATTCATTATGTAATAGTGATAGATTTAATATATTCATATAAAATAAATCATACTCAAATTCATCATTGGCAATCCACAAAAAAAATTCAAAAAAATGTAGGCGCATAGTATTTATTTTGTTTCATTTGTCAGAGGTCTAGCTCGGCCGTTCATTGGAGTCTGTCCCATAAAACATGGAATCAATGCCGTCCAATTAAGATGACGATAGTGACAGGTTACGTCTGTATTGTTACACTATTTATTCGTTGTGTTGCTTTGCTTTGTAGATTAAAAGAAAGCCGCCTTTGCAGGGCCATACTATTCAGTAGATCAACGGCCGAATATCCAGGGGAGTTTAGGCTGGCTGAATCGACGGTGCCTAGCCTATCTACCCACCTTAGCTTCCGTTACATACACTGAAATTTTAATGGACCGTTTGGTCACATTATAAATTTTTGAAGGGGATGACCCCTTTGTTCATGGATAACTTACTAAGATTCCATAATGTCTACTATAGAACTAAGTGGGTGACGATTTGATGGATTACTCGACCTACCCAAGTACCAAAGATTTTTGATCTTATACCTTACTATTATATGACTCAAAAGAAAAAAAAAATCAAAAACAAATGAAAAAAGCTTGGCATGATGATTCGCGTGAGAAGTACATGGCATGGTCATGATAAACACGATGATGCTATGCCACATTTTCTATAGGGAGTGAGAGATAAAATGGGGATGGATGGTTATTATGTGCATGGATACACATATAGGGAGAGAGAAAGTAGTGGTAATGATTACAAATGGGCCATGATGAAACGCTCCCTTCCGTGGAAATAAATGATTAAAACCAAAGTTTTGGAGAGAGAGAGAGCAACTATTCTGCGCAGCCATAGCCGCCATTTCCATCTTCTTCCTTTTTGTGATGATTAAATTTATTAATTATCATCCTTACTATTATTAACTATTTTCTGCACTAGAGAGAGAAAGTTACTGAGAGAGAGAGAGGGGGGGGGGGGGGGGAGAGAGGAAAGATGGACAGACAGAGGAGAAAAAAGCAAAGAGACCTTCGAAAGCACAAAATTAAATAATAAAAAACAGTTTTGAGAGGGAAAGGTGGGGTTGAGATTCTAGAGAGAGAGAGAGAAACCAGAGAGGCCCCCCAAAATCAGGTATATAAAGGCAACCTAAGGCCACTACTTCCACCCTGCAATGATGAACTACTCACTACCTCGACGACAAGCTTTCTTCGAAGCCTAACGCCCCCTTGTCCGTGTCTTCCGAGCTGCTTTCTCTCTTCTTCCTCCTAAGTTTCTCAAATTTCGATGAGATTTTTCTGCTCTGATTTCCTTGCTTCAAATTCACGTTAAATGTCATCTCCGTCCTCCTATATATAACTACTCACTTTGATTAGTGCATAGCATTTTAGTTTGAAATTTGGATATTTCTGGGTGTTTCTTTGATCTTTCTATTTGGTTGATCATACTCGAGAAGATGGTAATGGTGGAGGAAGGTGTTTTAGTGGTGGTTAGAGAGTTTGATGCAAAAAAAGACTGTAGGGGAGTGGAAGATGTGGAGAGAAGGTGTGAGGTTGGACCCAGTGGCAAGCTGTCTCTCTATACTGACCTTTTGGGTGATCCTATTTGCAGAGTTCGCCACTCTCCTGCCTATCTCATGCTGGTAAATACTCTCTTTCTCTCTCTCTCTCTGTTCTGTAACTCCCTGTTTTAAATGCTTTTGCTTTTGATTTCGTGGGGGTAGAGTTACTTCACCATTTGCTTAATACTTTGGTACCCATAAACAAATTGCCCACTTACATTCAAAAATATGTATAATCATCTTCAGGTAGCTGAGCTAGTGGTGGGTAAAGAAGACGGAGAACAGAGAGAAATAGTAGGGATGATAAGAGGTTGCATCAAAACCGTTACGTGCGGCCGAAAATTCTCCAGAAATTCAAGAAATCGCTACGATCTCTCAAAAACCCAATCCATTCCCGTCTACACCAAACTCGCCTATATCTTAGGCCTCCGCGTCTCTCCTTCTCACAGGTACTTGCTCAACTTCTTTTATCCATTTCCTACCTTATCTCATCATTTTTTCTTCAACCCAGAAGACTAGATGTGAATATTTCTAATTTGAAAGTATATTATAACAGGCAATGATAAAAAAATTACCTAAAATGGAGTTCTGACCAGAACCAGGATCACAAATACCCAACAATAATTGTGGGTTTTCATTATATTTTATAGAATATTAAATGGGTATTATGTGTTTGATAATATGTGCGAATCAACTGATGATATAGTAATGTATATTGACGATGCAGGCGAATGGGACTGGGGTTGAAGCTTGTGCGTGGAATGGAGGAGTGGTTCAGAGAAAATGGAGCTGAATATTCGTACATAGCAACCGAAAACGACAACCAAGCTTCGGTTAAGCTCTTCACCCACAAATGCGGCTATTCCAAGTTCCGTACACCTTCCATCCTGGTCCACCCCGTGTTCGCTCACAGAGTCCGAGTCACCAAGCGAGTCACGATCCTCAAACTCACTCCCTCTGAGGCTGAGTCTCTATACCGCCGACGGTTCTCCACCACCGAGTTCTTCCCCAGAGACATTGACGTCGTTCTCAACAACAAACTCAATCTGGGTACTTTCGTTGCCGTTCCGAGTGGTTCTTACTGTGCCGAGGCATGGCCGGGTGCTGACTCGTTCTTGGCTGACCCGCCCGAGTCATGGGCCGTACTCGGTGTGTGGAACTGTAAGGACGTGTTCACACTCGAGGTCCGAGGCGCGTCGGTGTTGAGAAGAGCATTTGCCAAAACGACCCGTTTACTAGACCGGGCTTTTCCGTGGCTTCACGTACCGTCGGTGCCGGAGCTGTTTGGGCCATTTGGGCTTCATTTTTTATATGGGCTTGGTGGCGAAGGTCCACTTTCTGCCCAGTTTACGAAGGCCCTTTGTGGGTTTGCCCACAACCTGGCTAAAGAGTCCGGTTGTGGGGTGGTGGCGACGGAGGTGGCAAATCGTGAACCGCTCAGGTTAGGAATCCCACACTGGAAGAGGCTATCATGCGCCGAGGACTTGTGGTGTGTGAAACGGCTTGGGGAAGACTACAGTGACGGGTCTGTGGGTGACTGGACCAAGTCAGCACCTGGTCTGTCCATTTTTGTTGATCCAAGAGAATTCTAATTAACCAAACTCTACTGTCTTTTAGCTTAAAGAATTTAGTTTAGAACCTCTCCTTACAGCCTAGACCCAGTAATGGCGTGAGCCTTATGGTCCCAGTACGCCTTAATTTAATTTAGAACCTCAGAGAAAAATCCAAAGAAAGAAAGGGTTTTTTACTTTCTTTTGTTTTGTTTTGTTTTTGTTTTTGTTTTATTATATAGATTTTAGGGTTTTAAAGAGGATTTTGAGGGGATATTTTAGTGGCAAAAGGGGGAGGGAATGTAAGATATTGGGTTGTTTTTTATGTGACTTTTTAAGATCCTCTTTTAGCCAAATCGAGCATAAGTTTTTCCATGTGGGTTTTGTTTTATTATATCTTTTGTCACCCCTTTAGTTATTCCAAAGTATGCTAGGTTATACCCGTTTTGATGAGCATTATAAATAATGTGTATCCGAATATCCCTTAAAAGAATGTATGAATGTGTATCTAATCTTTTTTTACTCTTGACTTTTTGGCCATTTTGTTATAATCCAAAAGTGTCCTACATCATTCATGTGTGGTTATGTACCTGTATATGAGCTTTTGAACATCATTTTTTTACAAGTCAATTTTTAAGGGTAAGTTTAATCAATGGTTTCACATTATTTAGTGAAAGATTATGACATTACGTCGAGTATAAGAAGATCAAATGTAATATGAGATTGTTATTCTGTAGTAATTTTCTTGAAAAGAGGAATGTCCTAGAGAAATGCTCCTAGTGACCAGATGAGAAAAGCCATGGGGGCATTTGGAATCATTGGTGACCATGTGTAGATACATGGAATAGGAGGGATAAGATATGAGAATGATGGGGTGCTTTGTGTTTGTTGTGTTGGAGGATTCTCTTTTGGAATGGCTTTGTATCTTTTCTGTACATGAACAACTGATGAGGAGATTTGGTTTTTAGTTGTGCTGTGTAAATGAAGATAGGGAGAGTTCAAATTTTAACAATTATTTAGGTTAAACCACGAGAGACTTATCACTCAAAAATATCTTAATTCTGACGTGGATGGTTTGTCTTTAATTGAATTGAAAGAAGGGATTAGTCATGATAGACGTAAGTTAATTTGAACACCATTAACTATTAAACTAAAAAAAAAATGAAGATAGGGAGGGAGGGAGGGGAATGGCATGGGGTTTGTTTGGTTCCTTGTTTTTGCCTTTAATAATAAGGGACCTTTTGTTTTTTCTCATCCACTTTTTTTTGGTGGATTTTTTTTTTTTAGGTCGGAGAGAGTTTGGACCAAGTAGAAGACTATGGGATTGGGATTGTGACGTTTTGGAACAAACAGCTTTTTTATTACCTTTTTTCTGCTTTTTGAGTGTGGGGATTGGGGACTATTTTCCTCCATCACAGGATACTCTTGAATGGATTGGGTTCCTATCTGATTTTTACCCTTTCCTTCATGGAAAGCACTATGGTTGTATCAAAATAGTATCATACTGGAATTTCTCTCTAGACGCTGCATATTGTATTGATTTGTTTGAAATCGTGATCTTGCAAATAATAAATAAATAAATAATGATAACATTTTTTTGTATTGTACTTGGACCTTTCTTTCACTTATTTTCTATTTTCCTCATTTCCGCAAGCATCTAAACTAAACATATAATCTTAGGTTGATTGAATCATTGTCGGGCAGTAGTAAAAGTGTTTTGGACTAAAAATCTCGAGATCACGGGTTCAAATTTTATAAATAAAATCACTTGGCGCAAATAATATAAAAGAATATGAGCAAAGCAGTCATGCAGATCACGGGGACTGCTGGAAGATCATATGATTCATGAAAGGGAAGGTGAAGGTGTATAGTTGAAGAAGGAAATAAATGTGACTGATAAATGGCACTTCTTGCGTTACTTCACCCCCAAGAGATGAGTCCACTCAGTGACTTTTCCTTTTAAAGGGTACTAAACTTGCTTTCAATTATTTCGAGAAAAAATTAATAGATATAAATTTAGCTGTAACGGATTTAGATTCTAATCATGCTGCCCTCTAGACCAGTTTGGCAAATGGGTCGACACTCGAACCCCCTGCCAAGCTCTACCCTTCCCACATTTTTTTAAAAGGGACAAAGAAATGTTTCCATCGTATTAACAAATACAACATAAACTAGATTTAGCATTAATTGCACACCGTATGACTATAACTAAAAACAGATTAAGTATAAGTTGAATAACTTTGAACACGATATAATCTTATAATAGACTCGAACAATGATACCATCCAAACAAACATGACCCAAATCCCTAACTTTTTTTTTTTTTTGCAATAGACAAATCAATCACTAGAACTTGAAGAAGTGCAAAAAAATTCCTTGTATTTGATGAGTTCTTCCCATCATGGTATGTATGAAAAAAGCACTCAGCATTAAAGAATTAAGCTTCAGATTGACCATAATTATATGAACACAAGTCTTCTATTATTGAACTTGATACATTGAACTCAGAGCTTCTAACAGGTGGCTCCAAGACCTTTGCCTTTTCTGAGTCTTTTTAGAAATCAACTGCATTATTAACAACAACCATCATTAAAAAACAGGTTAACAACTTTGTAAGACTTCCCTTTTCAAGTGGACTACCCTTTTGTTTCACTAAGTTAGGGATTGGACCTAAGACTTAGGGCAACAATACTAGCACAACTCTCCAACTCAATACAAAATCTCCAAGAATTTGTGAGCAAGCTACAATAGATTCCAGTCATACGATTTGTCCAATAAAAAAGTCAATACTACATATGATAGGACATACATAAATTATACACAGTATAAATACAATTATACATGAAGAGTCGAGTAAATGTTTAAAAAAATAGTACAATACAAACAATGTGACCGATTTTATACAGAGTGTGAACACAATGCGACTAATCTTATCATATGGCTGGAACAAAGTCACCATCCAAACCAACATGACCCAGTTGAGATTTTTTTTTTTTTGGGCAATGGACATATCACTCTGTGGAAACAAGTGCATAAACAATTGCTTGTATATGTAGTTCCCCCTATACTCTTTTTTTTTAGGATGACAAATGTGAACCCTAGCTTGCAGAAGATTATAATAAAAAACATCCAAAAGATAACTTAAGTGGTAAAAAAGACGAGCTATAAATTCAGACGTCTTCAGTTCAAATTTTGGTAATCCCTTAGAGCTAGGCCAAAGAAATTTAATTATCCCTCGTGAATACCTTAGTTTCAAAGTTAGATGATCTTCTTTTGACCCAAGTGCGCGTAAACTAGTACAAACACATTTAACCATTGAACCAAAATATATATATGAATAATGTTATTTAGACCTAAAAATCTGACCTAATTTGCTGACATAATAATGTGGCTTCATAAGAATCATTGGATCAACACCAAGTTTTAATATTTGATGGAGCCTACAGTCAATCCAAAGGTTACAGTAAATTAGGTCAACAAATTATATCAATAAATTAGGTCTCAATAGCATTGCTCTCTCTATATATATAAAATAAAAACCCTTATCATTAAAGAATAAGATTCAAATTGACCAAAATGTTCTGTACACAACTCTTTGATATTGAGCTTTGTGCATTGAACTCAGAGCTTCAACTTTGAAGCTTCACTTTGAGTCCTAAACAAATATGCTGCTTTTTAATTAGTTAGACAAGAGACAGGTGGCTCCAAAAGCTTGCATTGTCTGATCTTTTCAGCAATCAACTGCATTATTAGCAGCAAAAGCTATTAAGAAACCACAGAGATTATTCTAAATCATATAACACCTCTTTATTGTCGATCTCTTGTCCATCGCCTAGTGATTCTTTGTATGTGTAAAAAGCGAATAAATCATCTCATTTCTTTCTTCATAGTGGTAATTCTACAAACTTAACAGTTAGAAAAGTGGCATCAATTTTACTTTTATCGAGTTTCAAACTTTGAATCTCGCATGATACGCTTAAAAATTTCCAATCATGGAGTTTATGGATAATTGCATGCCTTCCAAACTCAACAATCGCGATTTCAAATCACACCTAATTGAAAAGATTCGACATCATATACATATAAAAAAATTACCTTCCTATAATTCTAAGCTCTAACCTGACATAGTAGGTATGAAAAATGTTAGGCAAGGTCTGACTACATTCTATATTTATTTCACTAATGCATGCCAAACAAAACCTAATTGTCGGTAATTAACTTAAACTAAGTCTGAATTCTCACTCCTCAAGTTACCTATCAAAAAGATGTTCCCCTACAAAGGTCACCACCAATTATAAATGCAAAGAATAAGGTCAAAAGTGAGAGGACACTTAAACTCTCCTCATTCTTAGGTTGACTTGGAAGNTCTTTTGACCCAAGTGCGCGTAAACTAGTACAAACACATTTAACCATTGAACCAAAATATATATATGAATAATGTTATTTAGACCTAAAAATCTGACCTAATTTGCTGACATAATAATGTGGCTTCATAAGAATCATTGGATCAACACCAAGTTTTAATATTTGATGGAGCCTACAGTCAATCCAAAGGTTACAGTAAATTAGGTCAACAAATTATATCAATAAATTAGGTCTCAATAGCATTGCTCTCTCTATATATATAAAATAAAAACCCTTATCATTAAAGAATAAGATTCAAATTGACCAAAATGTTCTGTACACAACTCTTTGATATTGAGCTTTGTGCATTGAACTCAGAGCTTCAACTTTGAAGCTTCACTTTGAGTCCTAAACAAATATGCTGCTTTTTAATTAGTTAGACAAGAGACAGGTGGCTCCAAAAGCTTGCATTGTCTGATCTTTTCAGCAATCAACTGCATTATTAGCAGCAAAAGCTATTAAGAAACCACAGAGATTATTCTAAATCATTTAACACCTCTTTATTGTCGATCTCTTGTCCATCGCCTAGTGATTCTTTGTATGTGTAAAAAGCGAATAAATCATCTCATTTCTTTCTTCATAGTGGTAATTCTCCAAACTTAACAGTTAGAAAAATGGCATCAATTTTACTTTTATCGAGTTTCAAACTTTAAATCTCGCATGATACGCTTAAAAACTTCCAATCATGGAGTTTATGGATAATTGCGTGCCTTCCAAACTTAACAATCGTGATTTCAAATCACACCTAATTGAAAAGATTCGACATCATATACATATAAAAAAATTACCTTCCTATAATTCTAAGCTCTAACCTGACATAGTAGGTATGAAAAATGTTAGGCAAGGTCTGACTACATTCTATATTTATTTCACTAATGCATGCCAAACAAAACCTAATTGTCGGTAATTAACTTAAACTAAGTCTGAATTCTCACTCCTCAAGTTACCTATCAAAAAGATGTTCCCCTACAAAGGTCACCACCAATTATAAATGCAAAGAATAAGGTCAAAAGTGAGAGGACACTTAAACTCTCCTCATTCTTAGGTTGACTTGGAAGTATTTTGGGGTAGTTGAGGTATGAGAAAGGTGTGGAAGAAACTAACACTAGTGGCTGTTTTTTGTTTTAGTCAAATTTGGTTGTTATCTTGGATTGGAAGCTTATCTTTTTTTTTTTTCCAAGTCTTAGTCAAAAGGATTGAAGGAATAGCATGCAACTATGGATTAAAAGGGTGGGCCCCGGTGGACTAGCATGGCATGGCCACCATGTATTTGGAAAGTATATATTAACGAGTGATTTCGTGTTTCACGTTTATAATTTTATCTTTTTGTTTTTATGGGTAAGACTATGTTACTGTAGAAGATATCATATCAAACTTACAAAATACAAGCTAGTTAAAATTCGTTTGAGATCAAATTATGATTCAAAAAGTAAGTAAAAATTTAATAGGACAAAGTTATAATTCAAAAAATTTAAGATCGATTTTTCTTTATTTCATTAGATTTATTCATAACCTCATGTTTATTTTGTAGTAATTTTAATATGTTATAAAAAAAACTCTTTAGCAGTCTCTCTCTCTCTCTCACACACACACACAAACACATTCTTTTCTGGATTTATCCCAGATTGAATGGATCATCNTTATAAAAAAAACTCTTTAGCAGTCTCTCTCTCTCTCTCTCTCACACACACACACACAAACACATTCTTTTCTGGATTTATCCCAGATTGAATGGATCATCATCTCCTATCAAAAGAATGGTTGATCATCTAACACTAGCTAGACTACTTCTGGGATAACAGGGTCTGTCTCAACATACATACTTGACTAGTGATTTTTTTTTGGTTCAACGGTTAGGAATGTTTAGATCATTTACCCCTTAAAATTGTGATTAGTAATTTTAAGTAGCGTGATGTGCGTGTTTGATAATCTCAATAAAATATTGAAATGTCACTAAGAGCACCTTTTCAGATGGTCCACTTTTTTTTTTTTGAACTTTAAGGTATGCTTTTAATCTTTGGAATTTGAATAAAAGATTAGAGGAATATAAGTAGTTGAGAACAACCCACTTTGACTAAAAATGTTCTTTTGCCACAATCATGTGAATATTACTACCCCATAGATTAATCACATCATGCAATGTCGATAAGGAACTGCATTGGATTGTATACGATCGGATTGGAATATTTTTTCATACATGAGGCTGGTAATTCTAACTCAATCCAACACGATCGATATAGAATTAACTATATACGAACTTTACTTTTAGATCATCCTCAAATATCATGAGTTGGTCAACCAAGAAAGGAGTTTAACTTTTATAGAGCCTTTGTCCAAGGAGATGTCAATCTCATAGCAGCTACAATGGACCCCATTACATCCAAATCGATCTCTTTTTCACTATTATCCCTCATCGTTGCTACAAGGTTTTGGTCAATTCACATTTAACTGTACAGTTTTTGGGCCGTAATGGCCCATCATGAGACTATGGCAGGCCAGATATTTCAAACGATCCAGCAGGCCTAAACCCATAATTGGCCCACAATGAGTATAGTATGGCCGTGTATATCAAGCCAATACTATTGAATGGGTTGGGCCGAAAATTATGTCCAGGCAATTCAAAAACCCGCCGTTTATCCAGTGAAGGAGAAGACTTAGATGTTGCCTGGCATACCATTGTTGCCCCGTAACCTTTCATGTGGAGCACTGTCCTCAATTAAAGGCGTGATAATTTTAGACACAACATGGACTTGAGTTCGGGTTATGGTGGCCAATATTTGAGTTCAAAGCTACCTTGATTTTAAGTGAAACTCATTGTTTATAAGGGACTCTCTTAAATATCTTACAAGTGATCTATCATACATATTTTTCATAAACATTTTGCAACTGTTAAATATACAAGTGGGATAACAAACATATGTTTGAGATCCTAAAATATAGAGAAGTTGGAAACTATTCCCTAAATCTAAGGTACAACAAGTTTGAATGAATTTTAACTTAGAGAAACTAACGGGTTGTTACGAATTGTTACAATCCTCTGATATGATCTACCAAAAAAACCTTTAAAAAAAAATCCAAAATCTGAAACAGATGTAAACACCACATGATAATATTGAAGTCGTTACATTCAATATTTTCTCTGACATTTCTTTTCCTATGATCATCTANTCCAAAATCTGAAACAGATGTAAACACCACATGATAATATTGAAGTCGTTACATTCAATATTTTCTCTGACATTTCTTTTCCTATGATCATCTAGCAAAATTGGGCCACAATCAAACTCCGAAATTCTGAAACAGAAACAAAACACGTAAGAAAGAACTTTTCATTACTCTCTGGGGACAACAAAATTACAATGAACATTTTAATTAACCTTTATGAGTAAAAACTCAATCCCCAAGCTGCTCTTTCTTGCAACCACATGCTTCTACTGACCAAAAGATACAAGAGCAAAATCTTTTCCTTCTATCATCCCATGGTTAGATGGAAGATTGTCAGTGGGTTCTCTAACATCCTAATGTTAATTGATGATACAATTTTACACATATTGATCCAAGCCCCCACTTCCCGGTTGCGTCTGACGCTAAGATAGTGAATGCTTCCTGCTTCTTGAAGGGGTGGACTTTGTTTCCTCAGCATTGGTGGAAACAGGGCTCCCCGACGTTTCAGAACTGCTGTTCTCGCTTGATCTGTCTTTGCTTGACCAAAGCTTCGAAAATATTTTTTTAGACATGAGCAAACCTTTAACTTTATTGGCAGCAAACTTTTCGGCATTTGTTTTGGTACAATCATTCGCGTTACTGTCACTGCCATCTCCTCGTGCCCTCAACCTTAGGGTAACAAGCTCCCCTTTCAAAGCTTTGAGCTCCTCAGCTGTTGGCACAGCATCCCAGTCCTCTTCTGTGTTGGTTGTTGCGGACTGAGAGCTTCCGTGAGACCCAGCAGGAAGTAAGGCCCTGATAGACCCAGGGAGGTCAGGTGTGCTGGAACCGCCTGAGGCTGTCGAGGCCCTGACCTGTTCGAAGAAGAGGACCTGCACAACAACTCGCAGTGGGAGTCGTTCATTTTGAACAGCATGCATGCAGGCATCCACTGATAACTTCTTGCAGTCCATGAGCCTGCAAATTTTCTTTCGCTCAGTTTTGCTGATCCCAGGGTGTTCCTGCATCAAACACAATCAGTTCAATTAATTTGATTAGAACCCAATATAGCCTATTGAGTGCGCGCCTGAATGCACACAAACACATGCAACATCCCCACCCCCTCCCCTCTCCACCCTACCCATAGAGACAGGGAGAAAGGAGAAAAAAGCAACAGGTTCTTCCTGGTTAGCGGATATTTAATTATGAACATATTTATGTATCACTTACGGTAACATAAGTTAATGTTGTGTGTGCTAAATTTAAGGGAAAATTTCATCCACCCCCCTCGTAATTAGGTTTAAATTCAATGACACCTCTTAGATTCAGAAACTTCAGTGTCACTCCTTATCAGTATTTGTCGGATTACGGTGTTAATGGCGACTGTTAATTAACAAAAATACCCTTAAATATTTTATAGGATAAATTTTATCTACACCTCTTGTAAATAGACATAACTTCAATAACACCCCTATAAATAAATCTATCTTTAACAATACCTCTCCTGATTATGAAATTTTAATTCACTTCCTTTTAGTTATATTATATTAACTTTTAGATTCTTCAATTTAATATTNCCCCTATAAATAAATCTATCTTTAACAATACCTCTCCTGATTCTGAAATTTTAATTCACTTCCTTTTAGTTATATTATATTAACTTTTAGATTCTTCAATTTAATATTTAATTTTATTAAATTAATATTCTTTATTTAATTTAAACTAAATTAACATTCTATCTCATTANATAACACCCCTATAAATAAATCTATCTTTAACAATACCTCTCCTGATTCTGAAATTTTAATTCACTTCCTTTTAGTTATATTATATTAACTTTTAGATTCTTCAATTTAATATTTAATTTTATTAAATTAATATTCTTTATTTAATTTAAACTAAATTAACATTCTATGTCATTAAATCAACACAAATTGATATTTAATTTTATCAAATTAGCATTTAGTTATATTAATTTAATATTTTATTTCATCAAATTAATACTATTTCTTTAATTTAATATTAAATTATTATTTAATTTCATCAAATTGACATTTAATTTATTAAATTAAAATCTNTCAATTTAATATTTAATTTTATTAAATTAATATTCTTTATTTAATTTAAACTAAATTAACATTCTATGTCATTAAATCAACACAAATTGATATTTAATTTTATCAAATTAACATTTAGTTATATTAATTTAATATTTTATTTCATCAAATTAATACTATTTCTTTAATTTAATATTAAATTCTATTAATTTAACATTTAACCTTATCAAATTAATGTCAGTTATTTAATTTAACAACAAATAAACATTCAATTTCATTAAAATAACATTTAAATTTTATCAAATCAACACTTGATTAATATTTAATTTTATCAAATTAAAACTAAATTAATATTTAAATTTTATAAATGAAGAGTGATGTATAAAGAGTGGTCAGGAGACATTTTAGAGGACAAATGATAGTAGAAAAGTTAGAAATGGATAAAATTTTGACATTGACTTTATGGNATATTTAATTTTATCAAATTAAAACTAAATTAATATTTAAATTTTATAAATGAAGAATGATGTATAAAGAGTGGTCAGGTGACATTTTAGAGGACAAATGATAGCAGAAAAGTTAGAAATGGATAAAATTTTGACATTGACTTTATGGTTTATAATTTTATTATAAAAAAATTATTTTTATCTATAAAATAAATTTAAAACCCCATAATTTATAACATATCGCAGAGGGAACTTAGATAATATAAGAAAATAAGAAACCGAAAGTGTACTTGCTACTCAACAACTTATAAGAAAATGAGTTTAATGACTTAAAAGTCTAACAGTTGTTTTGGATGAAAAAAATTTGCATGAAAACAAATTTTTAAAATTGCATGAAAACAAATTTTAAAAAAATTGCTTGAAAAATATAATTTTTTTTTTATCAACTTAAATAGTGATTGATCACTGTGGAGACCAAGTTAAAAAATAATGGTACGCTTCAGTCCCCTATGTCTTCCAACAACTCCAGATCATTTTGGACCTTCACAAACAACAAAAGGTATGGTATATATAATGGGAAAAGGATGAAGGCATTTTAGTATATTTACATAAAGAATTATATTTTTGATATTTTTAAAAAATTTATAGCCAAACCGTTACTTTTTGTATTGATAAAGTTTAAAATTATCGTTAAAAGGATGTCTTTGATTTGAAAGTATAAATCAGAATGGAGTGTAGTGAAGTTCAGCATCGAGAGAAAATGTCATTAAATTTAGACTTAACCAAAAAGGGTGTAGATGAAATTTTTACTAAATTAAATGTTCAACTCCCCAGCAAGGGGAAAAGTAGTTCAGAAAGAGGACTAAATAACTGAGTTTGAAAGATTACCTTAAGATACGTGTCAATTGCACGATAAAGTCCATCATGGGATGGTCTAGGGAAGCCTGATGCTGTTTCTGCAAGATCAACAAATTTCGAGAGAGGTAGATTCGGATCTCTTGCAACTTCAGCAAGGTACCCATCAATCAGCTTCGCCACCTTCGTCTTGGAAACATCAGATACAAACCCAGGGCTTCTTATCTCCTGAAATTCACTTCCAATGGGACAAACAGTCTGAGCATTCTGCTCCTGCATCACAAACTCCTCAACTAAGTCACGCACAATATCAATGTCATACACTGTTGTTTCCCCAGCGGGAGCTTGAATCAAAAGATCAGTAACGCTGGCCTCCTCCAGCTGTTGTCCAATTCTTCTCATCAGCTCCCTTCTTCCCATATCTCCACATTCTAATATATTAGATGCTTGTAACAATTTTAGGAGGAAATTAGAGGGAACACTGCTTTTCTCAGAGGGCAGCAGCCAGGTCATGGTATCAACCAAATATCGACTCTTCACGGCATCGCCAACTTGTACCACACCTTTGCCGAATCCTGGCAACCTTCTCATGGCATATGCTTTCAAGGATTCTCCAATTACATCTGCAGACATTCTTCCCTTTGTTTTTATTGTGGTGATGATCCGCTTATATAAATCTATTTGAAGCTCACATAGATCCTCTACCCACCAATCCTTAGGAACCATCTGCTGTTTCCTAACACCATTCCAGTGTAGATCATTACCATTCTCAGAAGGAAGTTTTTTACGGTTATAGGTGTATGACCATTCCACCTTTGAAGATTCGATGGAAGCTTTAGAAGCTATAGAGTCTAGGCAGTGACTGACCACCTTCAGTTCCTCAGACCAAGGAAGAAGAGCCTTCGTCGTTTGAAGCACAATGATTGAGTCTTTCCAACTCCGGAAAATGCTAGAGTTGAGAAAGACTTCAATCTTGTAGATAAGATTTCCTTTGTCGACGGTTTCATACATTTCCAGATATTCTGCTGCACAACGAGCTGCAACTACATTGTATGCATTTAGAGTGACTGTCATACCATAACAGAACTTTGCACATATTTCAAAGGCAGCAGGTCCACCAGGTATGTCATGAATGTTGATTTCATCATTATTTTCCTCATTCGTTATCACAACAAGCTTCTGCAGGCGAGCACTCTTGGACAAAAGGGGAAACTACAGGAATATGTTGTTTATTAGTATTAAAAAAACAAACATATATAAGAGAGAAAATGCGGGATGATGAGCACCCATTTAATACTACTTTTAAAAGTTTGAGCAGCGTTTATATGCCCACACAAATTTTGACTGGTAAGATCAAGTTAGAATTTGCAAGCAACAAGAATAGGGTAAAAAAAAAAGTGTATACAAGCGTAATCTAAATCAGCTAGACCAATCTGACTGAATGGCATAGTTGGTTTGTCAACAGCATCTTTCTTCCCACTTTTGGCACTGTTTGAAGTGCAGGATCAGGTTGAGATCTCCTGTTATACAATGGTGAGTTTGTTTAACCTAGTCAAATTTATACTTGCTTATGCCGAGTTGTTATTCCTAGCCCATTATCTTCACATATGGTATCATAAAGGATGAAGCTTATAAAAGCACTCGATACGTTGTATGCATAAATAGATACATACCTTATGCAGATAAAATTTAACATCCCCAACGTTGACGACTATGTCTGTTGCCAACTCAGTTGCTACATACCTGGACATTCAAATATCTCTCCTGTCAAATTCATGATAACATAAGATAAGCAATTGTCTACCTACATAATGGTCCTACCATATAGGTAAATTTAAGAAGCATCCAAGTGATAAAGTGAGATTATCACTNTACCTGGACATTCAAATATCTCTCCTGTCAAATTCATGATAACATAAGATAAGCAAATGTCTACCTACATAATGGTCCTACCATATAGGTAAATTTAAGAAGCATCCAAGTGATAAAGTGAGATTATCAATGATGGAGTATGCCTGTTGCTAGATAAAAGATGAAAATCTAAATAGAAAAGAATTATTTGCTTCTTAACTGACAAGTAGCAAATAGAAATATCTGAACCTCTTCGAAAAAGTTCTACATTACAGATCACAACATACAAAACTACCAATGCCTGCCAGGGATAAGAACAGGGCAAACTATCTCCAAACTTTGTGAAATCAGAATTACTGATATTGCCTAAGAATTTGAGCGAAACTTAGACAAAGGAGAGTCCTAAACTATTGTTGGGACAACTGTTGTATGATACATTTGTCACACTATAGCTCCATGGGCATTACTGATATTGGCTAGTAGTGAGCCTGAAAATCATTTGCAACAATGCGATATATGCCCTTTGTAAGTTCTAACAAAGGTCTAGTCAGCTTGAGGCTTAAAAGTTAAAACCACTTTCGAAGACTTATTATCGAATATATTCATGTTTGTTCACTGCTATTCCATATGAAATGCAAAGCCTCTCATTGTTCTATCCCTACCTAATTCTTCCCCTCTCTTGCTTCTCTAGTATTCTATAAAGCCTATGTCCCTATTCCCTTCCAAGACAGTGTAGTCAACCCCATTTAGCTCAAAAGGATCAAGTCCAATATTCCTTCTAGATATGAAATTAACTCATACACATATATAAGAAATTCTCAATGAAAACATTCTCCATTCTCAACCATCTCTGTCCTATAGCATGAGAAGGAATGTTCTCCCCCTTTTCTTTTTCAAAAAAGAGGAAACAACATATACCATATACTTTCTCTTTAAACAGTAATAAGTTCAAGCTTAAAAAAGCCAAGAATGAGACATGACCCTTCTCTTTAAAATACAAGGTCACAAAACTCCCTTTTCACAAAAAAAAAAAAAAGAAGAAAAATCGTAAGAAATAATATCTTCAATGATTTAGAGGGCCTGATAACTGGATCACATGTAGATTGCTGATTATTCTTTCAACAAGCCACTCAAAAAGATAACCACTACCAGTATTGACATAGAGGTAACTTGGGAACCTTGATTGAATGAAAGACAAGTTCGATTCCCATGTAAAAAATGTGAACATTCAAAACTAATTAAAGAACGCATTATTTCCCCTTAACACTACTTGCTAAGTATAAAAAAGCACAAAAATAAATTAATAAATGAAAGAATTTCAACCAGTAAACAAACCTCTAACTTAATAAAATGGCCACAATAATGTGCAATTAAAAGTTCACATGGCATCCAAAATCTTGAATACCAATCTGAGACTAAATAATTCCAAGTTATACTCCTCATCATTTGCAAGAGACAAATATAAATTTTAGGGAACCCAAAGCTGGTATGTTAACAGAAAAAAAGCTTCCAACCACCAGCAAATGCCTATAATACTACACTTGTAAGAAGTTCATGTGCTGCGCTGCAGCTTCTACCCTCCCTTCAATCTTCCTTTCCCCCACCTTCCCCACAAAAAGGTAAAGAAGTCCCCTTATAGGCAATGCAAAGGTCCAGAAATTACATGCAAAGGTTCTATTCATATGCCAACCCATGAACCATACTTGAGTTACAGAAAAACATAATGAACCCATATGTGATAACAAACACAAGAACAAGTCGTCTTCTTTTTTTCCACATCTCATATTGCATCAAATGCTAAACGAGGAAAACAATTCAGTTTAACTTCTACGAAACCGAAAA
>CAUOFW020001358.1:959910-1001013 GCA_963454935.2 Ilex paraguariensis
AAATGACCTCTTCCTTAACTGCTCGAGACCCCGAGCAACCAATGCATCACCCTCGGTCTGTTGAGCATTTAATGACCTTCACTCGGCTGAGATATATTAAATGCTCTGTCACAGGATCATCCCTTGTCTTTCACTTCTGGGTCTTCACGCATTAAATGTTGTCTCATCAAGGGAAATGTGCATTAAATACTTGTTTTCCCAAGTCGTGTGTTAGCAAGGGCATTTTGGTCTTTTCCTCTCTGATCTGACACAGTACGCCACGTGCCAGCTCCCCTTTGGTTGAGCCTTTTGCTTTCCTGTGCGTCATGACACCATCTAGGTAAGACCAGGTCATAATGGCTAATCTAGCCTAACCCAGACTGATGACCTGTCTATCAATATCCCTGCAGGAACAGGAACGCCGACGTAGTGATACACATCGGTGCCGAGATCTTAGTACGATCATGGCCGATGTACTCACCTCAATCAACCGAGGAATACGTGTCGTCCGTGCATACCGGCGTCGTAGATCCTTATGCATAGTACCATCTCGGGGGGAGAGGGATCATGATCCGACGAACACGTGTCGTGATCACAGCAGAGAGTATTTCTTTGACACCGAGTACACGTGTCGCTATCTTGGAGTGTCTGGAAAATTTCCCATCAACTGCCCCCAGCCTTCGATCTTCTAACGCCGAGGACACGCGTCGTAAGGAGACGAAGGGTTCTGTAACTACCCCAACCACTTCATCATTACCTCTAGCTACTTTCCTCCGTCTAGGAGGTCGTGCGCATTAAATGCACCTCTTCGTGCTTCGTGCCCAATGATGGGGATGGGTACTATATAAATGGGTTCTCTCTCTCCTTCTCACACTTCGTCATTTCGAACTCTTTAGAGAGTCCTCGTCTGAAATCTCGCCGGAGACCTACTTCCCTACGTTGTCTACAAACCAATCTTTATCGGAGTCTTAAGGCCAGCAGACTCATCCTTGCTTCTGAACCTCCTGGAGGAAGGAACCATTCCAAGTTTTGAAGAAAACCTTCGTTCAAGTTTTGGTGAGTCCTTGTATTTTCCTTCTCTCCGCCCTTCTATCTCTTCTTCTCTTCTTTCTCTCTTTTTTTTTGTTTTTTGATTCTTCGATAACCGGAGGTGTTTCTAGTTTGTTGTTATGTGACCAACCTTCAGGAAACCCCTAGGGGATCTTCGTAAAAAAAGCTGTCCTTCCTCTTTAGTTTTTATCTTCTTTGGAGATGCCCCGACGTCGGCCCGTTATCGAGGATTTCCAGGCCAGTTCCTCGAGGCTCGGGAAGTACAAAGTGAAGGGAGAGGAACAGATTAATAGGTTTAGGACTCGATACCGCATTCCCCCAAACATAGGTATAGATGAGTACGACCTAGTTTTGCACAACCGCATTGTCGGGGCTGAGGATGAGATGCCATTTTTCACCAAGGCAATCATAGAGGGTGGAGTTAGGTTCCCCCTGCCTCCTATACTCCTCCAGTTCCTTGCCCATTTCAGACTCTTCCCGGGGCAGTGTTGGCTTAACGTATTTAGGATAATAATGGGGGTCTTAGACCTTAACAACCGTCTCGGAGTAAACGTTGGGCTCAACGATATCTTTTTTTGCTACTCCCTGTTGAGGGTTATGCCTCAGCAGAATTTCTACCTCAAAGCCAGGGATCCTTCCATGTACCTTATAACTCACCTCCCTGACTCGGACAAAGGATACAAGGATGACCTTCTGATCTTCAGTGGATCTTGGCAGCGGAGGACCGGTCCCGAGTACAGTGGCCTGATGTGCCCCTGTGAATGGAGAACGACAAGTACGTCGGCCTCCCCGAGTCTACTGTTTTTGTCCTTGGGATTTTTTTTAGAAGTGTTAATAACATTCTCTCTTGTGCAGACGTCCCCGCCCGGGAAGTTGCCCCTCCCCCTCGGTCCTTGGTTAACTTTGCTGACCTTGTCACTGTTTGGAGATTTGTTGGCGACGACGGGTTCGACCGGGCTGCTCATATCCTCCTAACTACACTCTTGGGTAGAAAAAGTTTTCACAACTCCCCCAGCCTTTCGAGCCATCGCGGTGGTCTGAACTCTTCGATCAAGCTGCGCAACAAGAGGCCGAGGAGAACTTGGAGGAAGACCCCGACAGGGCTACCGAGGCGAAAGTAGAGGGTGTCCGTGAAGTTGAGGAGTTCGGGCCCAGAGAGACTTTGGTTCTTTCACATGCCGAGGTGGGGACTTCAGGGAAAGATTCGTGGCCCGATTTCTACATCCTTCAGTCTCTAGACGTAGAGGACGCCCTCGAGGTGGCCATGTCGCACACGCCTCGCATCGACCTGGGATTCCTGAGGCAGAGGTAGGCCCTTGCCACCGAGAGAGGATGGGGGTCGGCCAGTAGCGCCCCATCAACAGGTACCAACGCTAACCCCCTGCCTTCGAGGCCCACTGGTCGGGGTCAAGTGCGGGACCGAGATCCTCAAGTCGAGGAGAAGAGGAGGATCAAGCAAAGGCACGACGGCCCGGGCAAGGGATCCAGGGCCCCCTCCGCTCAACAGCCAAAAGGGAGAGGTCGTAGGTTACCCCCTCTATCCCAACAGCAACAGCCGCAGTAGAGGCAGCAACAACGGCAACAACAACAACAGCAGTAGAGGCAGACTCCAACTCCCCCTCCGCAGACGGTAGAAGCCGCAGAGTGGAATCCTCGGGCCACTAACCATTTGAACCAGGTGATCAGGGTCGATGATTCCATTCTGTAGGACCCCCATGTCGCCAACGCAGTGAGTGAGACGCTCCATTTTGAGGCCGACATGGAGGCTCATATGGGGCGGACAACGAACACGTTGTTCCGCTCCATCATTTAGAATTCCCTGGTGGTAAGTTCATATTTGCTTCAGTCTTTTCTTGCTGCGTCACTTTTAATTGACAAGTCATTTCCCTCACAGGCAACCCAACAGATTTTCATAATCGTTGCGCGATATCATGCAGCTAAGATGGACCTCCAACGGACCTAAGAATAGAAGGAAGAGGCTGAGGGAGCCCTGGCCAGTGCCAAGGAAGATGTAGCTGTCAGGGACTCCACCCTCGCGGGACAGGCTGCTCAGATTGAGCAACTCCTCAAGAATGGCAAATCGGCGAAGGTTAGCGCTGAAAAGCTAAGTACTACCTTGGCTGACGCTGAGGGGAGGATTACTCAGCGGCTCTCTGCGGTAGAAGAGAGGGCAGTAGGGTTAGAGAAAAATTGTCTGGCTCTGACACAGGAGCTGGACAGGATCAGGGCCGAGGCTGAGAATAGAAAGTCCAAGGAGTAAATCCGAGAGGAGTTTGCTGACGACGTGCTACCTGCCCTCGAGGAGAACAGCAAAGAGTCTTTCAAGAAGGGGTGAGATGAGGCGCTCCGGGCTACCGGTGTCCTTCCAGACTCCCCATTCTTCCAGATGCACAGTTACGTGCCATCAGCAGACATGGCGCAGGCTGAGGCCGAGATTGCTGCCGAGGGTGCGACTTCAACGCCGATGCAAGTTTTGGCAGACCCATCCGAGGCGGTGATTCTGGTTCCATCTGACGAGGTCCTGTCGGACTTAGCACCCGACAACAATATTCCTCAGATTCTTCCTATTGCTGATTCAGTCTCAGCTCTGCCTATTCTCGAAGCTGCTCAACCCTTTTGCATTAATTCACCTTGTAGCGATGTATTGGAGATGCCCGGGGTCAGATGAAAACTTTTTCTTTCTGTGAACTGTACTTCTTTTCTCTTGTAGCTCTCGGGGACGCAAAACCCTTCTTTTGAAATGAAACTTTTTATAAGTACTTGCATTTCATTACATGCATTTTCTCTTTTTTTGTTGTTGTTTGAAAGACCTTGATAGCTCCGACACCTGGGGAGCCATTTGGTTGGCCCGCTCAATTGGTTCAGCTTCGTCATTGCTAAGGACCGTACGCACCCGCGGGGTCTCACCCTTTGTGGAAGTTTGTTTTTTCTTTTCATTCGGAGGAAGGAGTCCTTGAACTCTGCCTCCAGGGCCTTACCCTTCGAGGAGGCTTGCTCCTGCTTTTCCTTCAGGGGCAGAAGTCCTTGAACTCTGTCCCCAGGGCCTCACCCTTCCAGGAGGCTTGCTCCTACTTTTCCTTCGGGGGCAGGAGCCCTTGAATTCTGCCCCCAGGGCCTTACCCTTCGTGGAGACTTGCTCCTATTTTTCCTTTGGGGGCAGGAGTCCTTGAACTCTGTCCCCAGGGCCTTATCCTTCCAAGAGGCTTGCTCCTACTTTTCATTCAGAGGCAGGAGTCCTTGAACTCTGCCCCCAGGACCTTACCCTTGTAATTTAGCTGTTGGTAAGCACTGAGGGAAATAACACTCAAAAATAGTACTTCTTTAAATTTATCACATTCCAAGATCATATTACAGGTTTTCCTCCCATATCTTCTAATCTATATGATCCGGAGCCTCCTACAGATACCACTTTGTAAGGTCCTTCCCAGTTAGGTCCCATTTTCCCTTCTGCTGGGTCGCGGTACTGGCCGTTATCCTTTTGAGGATCAGATCGCCGATTCAAAATTCTCGAGCCTTGACTCTTTTGTTGTGAAATCACAAAATTTTTTTCTGATACTTGACTACTCTCAAGGCGGCTATTTCCCTTCTTTCCTCTTCCAGATCCAAATCCAGGCCAAGTTGATGGTCGTTGACCCCCTGTGTCAAAGGCTTGCGTCCTTATGGTTGGGCGTCCCACTTCTAGAGGTATGATTGCTTCCATCTCATAAGTTAGGGAGTAAGGGGTTTTCCCTGTCAAGGCCCAAGGGGTGGTCCTATATGCCCATAAAATGTTCAATAGTTCATCCGCCCACTTTCCCTTAGCTTTCTTCAATCTCTTCTTGATCCCATTGACAATCATTTTGTTTGAGGCTTCTGTCTGCCCATTGGCTTGGGGGTAGGCAGGGGTGAAATAGAAATTACAGATCCCGAGTTGCTCACAAAAGGATTTGAAGCGTCCACCTGTGAACTGAGTCCCGTTATCTGATACAAGTGCTCGGGGAATCCCAAATCTGATGACTATATTTTCCTAGACAAATTTTTTAGCATCTATGTCACGGATGTGAGTCAATGGCTCCGCCTCAATCCACTTGGTGAAGTAATCCATTGTCACAATGAGGAACTTCTTATTTCCAGGAGCCTTAGGCAGGGGTCCAACCAAGTCGAGCCCCCACTAGGCAAATGGCCAAGGGCTTGTTAAGGGGTGCAAGTCCCCCGCAGGCTGTTTGATTGCCGAGGAAAATCTCTGACATTGGTCGCATTTCTGGACATATGCGTGCGCGTCCCTTTGTATCCGCGGCCACCAATATCTTTGAAACATGATGCGGTGTACCATGGATCGCCCCTAGAGTGCCCCCCCGCATATTCCTTCGTGTACCTCATAGAGGAGGTCTTCCACCAGATCCTCCTGAACGCATAGTAGGTAAGGCCCTGAGAACGACCTTCGGTATAGCTTCTGATCCGGAAAGACCCAAAATCTCGGGGCTTTGAGTTTTATCTTCCTGGCTTCCTTCGAACACTCTGGGAGGTCTCCTGTCACCAGAAATCTAAGAAAATGATCAATCTAGCTAGGCAACTTGTGTGATTCCTGGACGGTCATCGCCTCAGGAACTTTATCTATATTGGAAGTGGGAAGATACTTTATGGTGATTCTGCGCGGCAGAGAGGAATTCAGTGCCGAGGCTAGGCTAGTCAAGGCGTCGGCATGCGCATTCTTGTCTCGGGAAACTTACTTGATCTCAATCTTTTCGAACTTGCGGATTATAGTTGTCGCCTCGTGATAGTAAACCTTCATCCTAGGGTCCCTTGTCTCAAACTCTCCGTTAACCTGATTGACTACCAGCATGGAATCACACTGTATGACCAAGTCCGTAACTCCTGTCGCCTCGACTAATTGAAGCCCTGAGATGAGGGCCTCATACTCGGCTTCATTATTGGATGCTTTGAATTCCAGCCGAACTGCCTGCTCGGCTACCATCCCATCTGGAGAAACTAGCAAGATACCGATTCTGGACCCTTTACTGTTGTACGAACAGTCTACACATAAAAGTCATGGCGGTCCCTTACAATTTTTTAGGGACGTTATGCCGGGAGGTGGCCTTTCTGGGATGGAAGGTTCCCTGAAAAACTCTGCTATGAAGTCCACCAATACCTGACCCTTTATAGCGGTTCGAGGTTTAAAATGAATGTCGTGTTCTCCCAGCTCTACTGCCTACTTGAAAATCCTTCCAGAGGTGTCTGTCTTCCTCAAAATGGCCTTTAAAGGCTGATCGGTAAGGACAGTAATTGGGTGCGCCTGAAAATAATGCCTTAGTTTTCTCGCATTTGTGATCAGGGATAGAACGAGTTTCTCCAGGGGCAGGTATCTTGTCTCTGCTTCCAACAGCGTCTTTCTTATGTAATAAACTGGCTTCTGGCAGTGCTCATGCTCACGAACGAGTACCCTGCTGATGGCAAATTCTAAAACGGATAAGTAAAAGAATAACGTTTCCCCTTGGATAGGGACGGATAGGGTCGGGAGAGCCCTGAGGTATTCTTTGATTCCTATCAAGACGTCTTCACACTCTTGGGTCCACATATCCTTCCCGGCCCCCTTAATGGCCCCAAAAAAGGGTTTGCATTTGTCCAAGGAGCGCGAGATGAAACGGTTAAGTGCTGTCAGTATCCCTGTGAGTTTTTGGACTTCTCGGACTGTTCGGGGACTCCGAACGTCTAGGATCGCTTGAATCTGATCCGGGTTAGCTTCGACCCCTCGTTGACTTATCAGATATCCGAGAAATTTGTCTGACTCCACTCCGAAAATACACTTCGCGGTGTTCAGTTTCAGCCCATGCTCCTTGAGGATGGAGAAGGTATCTGTCAAATCCACCAGGTGGTCACAACTTCGTTTGCTCTTTACCAATATATCATCAATGTAGACCTCTATGGTGTTATCAATCTGTCTTTTGAACATCCGATTCATCAGTCTCTGGTATGTTACCCCGGCGTTCTTTAGCCCAAATGACATCATTTTATAGCAGTAAACCTCCCTTGGAGTGATAAACGCCGTTTTTTCCTGATCCGGGGGATGGAGAGGGATCTGATGGTATCCTACTCAGGCATCCAAGAAGTCCATACGTTGATATCCGGCAATGGCGTCCACTAACTGGTCCACCTTTGGCAGGGGCTAGTCGTCCTTGGGACACGCCTTGTTTAGATCAGTGAAGTTTACGCAGACACGCCATCGCCGGGTTGACATGCAACTTGTGCGTGATTATTTCAGGGTCCACTCCCTTCATCTCAATTGCGTTCCAAGCGAACGCGTCTGTATTTCCCCTCAAGAAGTCAATCATCTCCTCCTGTTCGGCTATGGGCATCGCGGTTTCAATCAAGAAGTACATTTCCTCTTCACCATCCACCAAGGGCACCTTTTGGAGGTCCTCCACCGATCGTTCCGTCGGGTTAGTCCGGGGGTCATCCATTCCTGGACGCCCAGACTGTGATTGCTATTTTTCCAGGATCTCTTCTAGGGCACGCCCCTTCTCTTGGGTGAAAACTCCCGCTCTTAAAGCCGAGTAAAAATAGTTTTTCGCGGACGCTTGGTCACCTCGGATCTCCATGATCCCTTCTAGCATGACAAATTTTAACTTTTGGTGATAAGTGGAGTGCACCGCTCCCAGCGCATGCAACCATGCTCGNGGTCCACTCCCTTCATCTCAATTGCGTTCCAAGCGAACGCGTCTGTATTTCCCCTCAAGAAGTCAATCATCTCCTCCTGTTCGGCTATGGGCATCGCGGTTTCAATCAAGAAGTACATTTCCTCTTCACCATCCACCAAGGGCACCTTTTGGAGGTCCTCCACCGATCGTTCCNTTTCCTCTTCACCATCCACCAAGGGCACCTTTCGGAGGTCTTCCACCGATCGTTCAGCCGGGTCAGTCCCGGGGTCATCTATTCCTGGACGCCCGGACTGTATTGCTATTTTTCCAGGATCTCTTCTGGGGCGCGCCCCTTCTCTTGGGTGAAAACCCCCAATCTTACAGTCGAGTAAAAACAGTTTTTCGCGGACGCTTGGTTCCCTCGGATCTCCATGATCCCTTCTAGCGTAACAAATTTTAATTTTTGGTGATAAGTGGAGTGCACCGCTCCCAGCGCATGCAACCATGCTTATCCCATGATCACATTGTAGGGAGAGTTGGTATCGATCACGACAAACTCCGTATTGATGGTGAAGGAACCCGTGACAACTGGCAACGTGATTTTGCCTATGGGCAAGGCGAACAAGCCGTTAAATCCGACGAGGGGCGTCCTGACCTTGGTAAGGTCTTTGAGGCCAAAGCCCATCCGCTTTAAGGTCTTTGAGTACATCACTTCCAAGGAACTACCGGAGTCGACCAACACCCTCTTGATGTCGAACCTGCCTATCTTCAGGGTTATGATCAGGGCGTCGTTATGAGGAGTCACCACGCCTGCCAAATCCACGTCGAAGAACGTGATGCCTAACTCGCCAATCCTAGTCCTCTTGCTGGGTGGCCCCCCATCACTCTCTGCAGTCTTTCTCGTAAAGGCTATTCTCTTGAGGTCGGACTCAAGCTCCTTGGACGTCGGGCAATCCAGTGGACATACATGGGTCACGTCTATGACATTGTCTTGCTCCACGGCCGGGGCAGGATTGCGTCTCTCTTCTGGCTTGAGTTCTATGTACTCTTTTAAGTAACCGTCCTGGACCAGCCTTTCCAAGATAGATTTGTATACTTTGTAATTTTTGGTGCGATGACTGAAATCCCGGTGAGAGGAACACTTGACCTTTTGATCACGGGTGGAGGGATCTCTCTACATCCTAGGCGGCCACTTGCAGAATGGCTCATGCTTGATCTTATGGAGCAACCTATAGATGGGTTCCTTGAACATAGTGTGAACACCTTTGAATGACCCTCCCGAAGGGGGTACCAGCCCCTTTCGAGAAGTGTCTTCCCGCTCCCTTTCTCTTCTCTTAGGTGGGGGATTTCTGCTTTTGCTGCTCCTCATTTCGTCCTCGATCCTAGAGTACTTGTTTATTCGGGCCATCAACTCGCCCATATCCGAGGGAGTCTTTTTAGTTAGGGATCCGTACAGGTCCGTGTCCCTTGCCAAGCCAAGCCTGAAGGATGCCGCTGCCATAACTTTCGAACACCCATTTATCTCATTAACCTCTTTCCAGTACCGGATGGCATACTGGCGAAGGGTTTCGGATTCCCTCCGCCTGAGCGTTAGTAATGATCCAACGTCTTTAGGCCGCTTACTCCCCGTAATGAATCGGGCTAGAAACTGCCTCGTCAACTCCTTCCATGATCCAATGCTGTTGGGGGGGAGAGTCTCAAACCACTTCATCGCGGAATCTCCCAAGCTCATGGAAAACACTCGGCAAAGGAGCTGTTGGTCCGAATGATACAGGAACATCATTTGCTTGTATTGCCTAAGGTGAGCTTCGGAATCTGATCACCCATCGTAAGTTTTAAATCTTGGCACGACGAACTTCTTTGGTACCTCCATCTCTTGGATATCCCTGATAAAAGGTGATTGCATGGTCTCGTCTTTAGCATCATCCCGAACAGCCCTGCCCTTTCTCCTGGATTTCAACCGAGCTCTGAGATCAGTTTCCATCCCAAAGGGATGTCTTCTAAGGTCTCCAAATTCACTAACAGAGCTCCCCTTTTTTGGGCGTCGCGTGGAAAGGGTTGAATCCTCCACGGACTCGTCCTCCTTCCTCCGCCTTGACAGTTCTCGCCGGAGGTCATCCAAGGCTAAAGGTCTTGCCTTCCTGGAATGATCGTCGAGGGGGTGCTGGAGCCTTCAGCCTTGTTATTTAAATGATTCCTCAGGTCCTCAATTTCTGCTTCCCGGGTGGGGAGTCCACGAGAAAGGAACGAGTCCCTCGATCCTTCACCGGAGGCGGTAAATTCGTTGAGCCGGCTTAGGACATTTACATTGTCTTTTTCCAATTGTCGTAGTCAATTCCCAAACTTTTCTTCGATCACCTCAGCCAGTTGACGAGCCAAGGGGGCGGATACTCCTGACTTGATGCCCATACTGGTTTGAGGAGTAAGCCCCCTTGACTGAATAGAGATATTTATGTTGTCATCAGCGTGACCCCTCCCTCCATCATGACGTGGAGCTTGCAACTCGAGACTTCTTTGCTAGGGACCTGTCCCTTTCTGTCGAGTATTCACCATGGTTACTGTTCTTTCTCGAGAAGAAACTAGGAAAACTAGTCGTTTCCTACAGACGGCGCCAGATTGTGCGTGCAGGATCTTGTACAATATAAACACGAGAACAGATCTCTCCCGNTCTGTTTTTATTTTTAATTTTTGTAAAAAAAAATAAAAACATGTTTAGAGTGTATTTGTATTTTTTTTTTTTAGCTGGTCTGTTTCGTAAACGACCCCTATTTTTAAAAATATGAAGATCGGTGCTTTCAAAAACAGGAGAAAACGAAAACACGCTTAGGAGGAAAATGGTTAAATGAGGTCTTGCCATCGACTCCCATTAGAAGGAACGTAAGANCTGAGCGGAACAGACTGTGAGAATCGGTGCTAGCCTAGAACGGTAATGAGTGACTTTTGTTGGTCACGGGGGTGGTCCTGTAAGGCTATGGAAGATTCCTGGAACAGAGAAAAACGAGTTAGGAGGGCGCCGGAGTGTTTTTCGACGTATCCCCTCCGACGATCAAGTTAATTTTTTGAGAGAGGAGAAGAAGAAAATACTATGTATAGGCTTAAAAAAAGGTTTTTTTATGCCTTGTTATGCGTTTTGTGAAGAGTATTTATACCTTAAAAACTCATGATTGTTGTCAGTATGGTCAGTAGGTGATCATTAGAGGTGGGTAACGTGCACACTGGTTTTTAGGAGAAATGACCTCTTCCTTAACTGCTCGGGACCCCGAGCAACCAATGCATCACCCTCAGTCTGTTGAGCGTTTAATGACCTTCACTCGGCTGGGATATATTAAATGCTCTGTTACAGGATCATTCATTGTCTTTCACTTTTGGGTCTTCACGCATTAAATGTTGTCTCATCAAATGAAATGTGTATTAAATACTTGCTTTCCCAAGTCATGTGTCAGCAAGGGCATTCTGGTCTTTTCGCCTCTGATCTGACATAGTATGCCACGTGTCAGCTCCTCTTTGGTTGAGCCTTCTGCTTTCCTGTGCGTCATGACACCATCTAGGTAAGACCAGGTCATGATGACAAATCTAGCCTAGCTCAGGCTGATGACCTGTCTTTCAATAGTCATGCAGGAACAGGAACGCCGATGTAGTGGGTACACATCAGTGCCAAGGGCCTAGTACGGTTAGGGCCGATGTACCCACCCATTCGACTGAGGAATACGTGTCATCCGTGCATACCGGTGTCGTAGATCCTTATGCATAGTACCATCTCGGGAGAAGAGGGATCATGATCTGACGAACACGTGTCGTAATCACGACAGAGAGTATTTCTTGATACCGAATACACGTGTCGCTATATTAGAGTGTCCGAAAAATGTTCCATCAATCAGCATTTATTTTTTGATGAAAAGGAGCACCATTGTACAATTTTCTTCGTTCAAATGTCTTGGTTTTTTGTATTAAATGTTGGATTCATATCTTACTAGCGTTTTTTAGTTTTTTAGAGTTCTCCTTGCTTTTTCCAAACCCCACATTTTCTTTATTTTCTTGCAACATCAATTATCCACCATAAATTTAAATAAAACTCATTATTTATAAGTGGGTTTTTAGAAACATGTGGTGAGTCATCTACAATTGAGAGCAGGCATATTGTAAAGAATAGGATATGCTCGAAAGCCATGATCATCTTCACTTACTCCACTCACGCTATGACTTTAGAGTGATCATCTCTAGAAAGAAAAGTGTGGTTCCATTGATCACCCCAGTGGTCCACGACCAGTTTCCATGTCTATGTTTGTTCAGTTCTGGGCTCTTTTGTAAAGCATGGAGAAAGCTATATTGGATCCAACTATAGATTTACTGCAAGAAATATAAAAAAGAAAAGATCAACTTTTTTTTTTCCTCTCAATATTATTCAAAAAGCTAGTTAAAGTTCTCATAAAGTATTCTTTCTTTTCAACATTATATAGTGCAGGAAAATTAAAGTTCTTACAAAGTATCCTTTCTTTTCACCATTGTATAGTGCTGGAAAATCATAATCTGTATAGTTCTTGACCAGCTGCTAAAGATCATGTAAAAACTGAGACTCAGTCACACATGCTTAGGATCTGGAAATTTAAGTTTTTGTTTGGTTTGCGTCTCAAAAAAAAGTATTCGGAAATTATTTTTCGAAATAGTTTTAGAAAACTATTTTTTTATGTCACATGACTTGTTTAATTATATGATTCCAAAAATAGTTCTACGGAACATAAAACAATATAACTTATTTGAACAACAACACAAAGACAATGAAAACATAAATTTGGTCGTGGTCGTGGTCGTGGTGTTTTCTAAATTGTAGAAAGGTTTTCTTAAAAATAAACAAAATAATTTTAACTTATTCTCTAAATCTATCCCTTTTTTATACTCAATTTTTAAAAAACTAAAATAAAAAATAATTGGTCATACAACCTTTTTTTTCCAAAAATTATTTCTGAAAATAGAAAACAGTTTCTGGGATACAAACCAAACAGGAACAAGTCTTCATATGTTTGGCACAAGTCTGCACATACATATGAACCTTTATCTTTGAGTGCTTATATATTTCAAAAGGCAACCCACTACATGAGTCTTTCATTGCTACAAAATTTGTGTATGGCCAAATGTACATAATATTACATTAACATGCAGAAAAATTATTTTTACAACTCAAATCTTTGACATTTTGTTCATAATAAAGCACCTTACCAATATGCTAAGGCCTACCTCTATTTATATATTCTGAAATCTTTATGTTAGTTTGACAATTATCTATCGTTAAGCAATGCTCATTATAATTAAATCCTTGGGATTTGAACCCTTGTATGTATTTTTTAATAGCCCTAATTTATCATTAGACTAAGGTTCTATTTAAGAAAGATCATCTTTGAAACCTACATTATTAGCAAAGTTTGACCTTAAACCAAGGGCTGCAATCATTACAGTTGACCCCTTTTTTATATTCTTTCCAGCTTTCACCTCTCATATTTCCTTTTATCTTTTCAAATAATTCCCTCCCTGCTTATTATAAAGTGAGGAATGTTCTTGAGATTTAATTATTATAATTTTTAATTATTTAATTTTTTTATTAAAATTTTGTCATTTGAAATATCATTAATCAGCAAATTAAATCTATAATTTAAGTTCTAATAACATTACTCTTATAAAATATATTTTCATTGATATATATTTTCTTATCTACAAAAGTTGTAAATTATAAGTATGGTATTGAATTTTTTTTTTCGATACCATAGTCAAAAAGTTCAACTGCAAGTCAACCTAAAATGCGAACCTATTAACCACAAATTTAATTTCTCAAACCTATTGTAAGTTTGTAACTTTTCATTATCTATTTGTTAATGACTTCATTAACTTCCATAAAATCTTTCGATCAAAAAATTCTCATATACATGAGCGATAATTTATATTTTAATGAAATAGATAAATAGAATAAAATAGAATAAAAAACATAAATTTTATGCATCACACAAAGTCTACTGCTTGTTATCCTTTTATTATGCAACCCTAACAATGCGAAGCTCGGGGATATGATTATGGTACGGCATAACAATTTTTTTGATATTATGCTAAAAAAATAATTTTAATTGTTTAATTTAAATTTGAGTTATTTATAATCATTCATCCTAAAAATAATAAATTAAAATAATATTATAATTTAATCGGTTGCCACGATAAAATAATATTATAATTTATTATTATTATTATTATTATTATTATTATATTTAAATCCAAACTCTAATGGTGGTTTTAGGGAGTGTCGCTAAAGTACCGGCAGAGTTTGTCCTTATGTGATGAAAATGTGATAATGAAACAACGTGTGGCGTGCTGTGGGGCCTAGGGAATCACCACCTGAAGCGGGGTTAGTCGCGCATGCCCTTTGGCTGCACCGGCCCATCACTCTCTGTCTTGTCCCTTTTGTTTTGTACCGTCTCTCTACCCTCTCCTACTTGTGTCCTTTTTACTCTCCCTCTTGTTTAATTCTCTTTGATCAATTCTAAAACACATTTATATAAATTATATAGATTGGTAATTTAATAAATAAGTTTAAAATTATAATATTATAATTACAAAATTACAAAACTATCTTACACATGTAAAATACTCCTCTTTCTGGCACCACCTCAGAGTGGAAAAAACAAAGAAAAATAAAAAATAAATAAATTTTGGACCACTTAATATTAATTCTAAACATTGAAGATGCGGTTATAAAAACTGATATTTCAAGGACAACATTGGCAAATATCACATTCTCAAAGGATGAAAATTATATTCAATCCTAACCATTTTTTAAAGAAAATAAGTTTTACAAACCTAAGAGTGGGAACTAAAATTTAGTTTATCTGTAGGTCAGGCCCATGAAGGCATTGAAGCCTGACTACATCGGCCCAATATAGATTTTGGATTCAGCCCCCGTTATAAGATCCAAGAATTTCTTTTGTCTTTTTTGTCTAGAGTAATGTTAATAGGAACTAAAAAATTGATTCAATTTGTTGAAATAATGACGTGTAAAGTGATGGAGTCCCAACGAAAAAATTCAGGAGTTACCGTCACAACAACGTTATTGGGTCGCGTCACTGTCACATCATTATGTCATTAAATTAGATCAAAATTTCAAGTCTCAATAGCAACATTCTTTTGTTAAATGATTCAAAAGGTGAAGTGTAGGGCCCACAATGAACTCTTTGTGGATCCAATATCCAGAATGAGTACCCTTCATGACCTTCAAATTTCTTTCTGATGTGTAGTGAATGACATTAATGTCAACAACTAATCCTATTCTTTTCTTGAGAATTCCTCTTAATGATGGGTTAGTGATCATAACAAACAACTAGTATTAATAGCAATGATAGCCAATCATCATGGGTTTGTCCAGATGGTCGAGGCCCAAATTGGGAGATTTGAGACTCGAACCTCGTCCGAGGTGAGGTATGTATGTGGTGGAAAAGAGATTTGAGATTTGAGATTTGAGATTTTGAAACCCCCCCCCCCTCTTCCTCCCTTCAATTCTCCATCCCATGAGGATTAAACTATGCAAGCGAACAAATGAATAGCCATTTTATGAGGCTTTCGATCAATCTTTACATGACTCGAGTTCACAACACTCAAAATATGATTGAACCATCTTACAGTTAAGTAAATGATTGATTGACATACTTATCACAAAACAGAAAAGAAATAACAAGGAGAATGACAATCAATGCTAAATACGATGTCAAGCAAGATATACAAATGATTTGTATGGTTTCAACTTTTACACTTTCAAAATTTAGTGTAATCTTAAGAATTGATGATATACCCACTATCTTAAAAAAAAATATTATTTTTTGACTCTATGCTTGCTTGGTTAAGGAAATTTTTTATGAGTATATATATTTTTGTGTAAATAATCATCTTTGTGTTAAATTAGTTGTAAAGTGTTACACATATTTGATATGAAAGAATCAATAAGTAATGTGTTACACCTAGTGCAAAGAACCAAATGAATTTTGTTGGAATCATGGGAAGCATTCGTAAGAACGGTGTTGGTTTGATCTTTATAAGTGAAGAACATGAGAGAGGTTAATGATTATGCTTCTATAATTATTGTTCCAGATAAAGAAGGATAATCATGCTAATTGATATGACAATTGGAAGAATTAATACAATAGAATAAACAAACCACCGAGGAAAAATGCTAGAACTAGTAAATTTAGTATAATCTTAGGTTGCCTTTGGTAATAGATTGTTTCTATTTTTTTCTGTTTTTATTTTTAATTTTTGTAAAAAAAAATAAAAACATGTTTAGAGTGTATTTGTATTTTTTTTTTTTAGCTGGTCTGTTTCGTAAACGACCCCTATTTTTAAAAATATGAAGATCGGTGCTTTCAAAAACAGGAGAAAACGAAAACACGCTTAGGAGGAAAATGGTTAAATGAGGTCTTGCCATCGACTCCCATTAGAAGGAACGTAAGAAGATATTTGAATAAACTATATAAACCTATTTTCCACCTTCTCTTCCACCCGTCTGTGTGTCTGAGCTCCTCTCTCGTCTGAACTGAGGTATGTGTGGGTGAAGGTCTGATCTGTTCTCTCGTCGTTGGCGTCGTCGAAGCAAAGACGTTTGGTCTCCTCTTCGACGCTACTATCTTCTCCGACAGTTATCTATGACTTCGAAAAATAATTATTTTTTTCAATTTTTAAGACCTGTACAGTAATATATGTATAGATCTATATGTATATCCACAGATTTCTCCTATTTATATATAGATCTATATGTATCCATGTATTTCAACTTCATATGTAGGAATTTTTTTTTCAATTTTTCAGATCTAGGGATTTTTTATTCAATTTCAGATCTAAGGTTTTGGATTTAGGAATTTTTCTTCATCTCCATTTCAGATATTGGTGTTGTGGGTTGTGTGTGCTTTTGCGTGGCTGGGTAAGTGTGTGTTGTGTGTTTTTGCATCTATGTGTGTGCATATGTTTGTGTCTCTGTGCAAAATTCTGTGTTTCTACATGTGTGTGTGTGTGTGTGTGTGTGGCAGCAAGAAAATTATGTGCATATATGCATCTGTGTGTTTGTGTCTGTGTCTGCATATGTGTCTCTACATCTCTGTGTGTTTCTGCATCCGTGTGTGTATGTGCATATATGTGTGTCTAGGTGTGCACGTGGCCGGCTCAACAATGGAGTGGAAAAAGCATGGGCTCTAGGGCCACATATAAAAAAGGCCCCAAATTTTAGAAGTTCAGTAATTTAGTATAGAGTAAAAAATTAAACTCATTATAATTTAGTTTAACTAAAAAATTTCTAAAAGATTAAGTCAAAATAAAATTTAGAATTTAGATTTAAAAGTGCAGTCCACCTCACAAATATACATTACACATACACATTTATTAAAGGACAAAAAAAGGTTAACACTTTAATAAAAAAGTATAATAAGTATCTCTCTCTTCCACAAATTAAAATAAATCAAACACATTTTCTATTTATCTCAAACTTGATTTTGTTCTCATTTCAACACAAAAATACCAACTAATTAAATTGTTCATTCTCATTAAGGATCCACAATAAAAAAAAAAAAAACTAATTAATATAAACAACAATTAGGTAAAGTTATTATCAGAGAAAGTAAAACACAACAAAATAGTAGGTGAGAGTTACATATATAAATAAGTTATGGATCATAAAAAGTTAAAAAATAATAAAATAAATCGATAACAAGATAACAAAAAATTATGAATATATACTGATAGTCGATAATCTAATATCACGTTTTTCATAAAAAACATACAAAACAAATAAGAAGAACATAAAAATAGGAATAAAATAATATATTATGTTCCGAGAAGTGTGGTTCAAGCAAGAGAAGACAAGAGATACAAATGGATGTGCGAATCTGTTTGTTAAAAAGTATGTACTTACATCTATGATGATCTATGTATATTTTTAATTCCTATGGATTTTACCATTGAACAATTGTACTCATATAGTATGATTATGAAATAACACATATCTAATGTTTATTATATATTAAATGTCAAAATTATTAAAATATAAAAATTATGCGACATCACGTTATAACATTAAACATCTTTACTATAACAATATCACTTGTAATAGTTCACGCATTATTTTTGACAAATTTAAAAAATGCATAAAATATGAAGTAACACATATTACCTGTATTCCTTACGCGTCATCCATTAATTAATTTGTCTCACTTAATTGGTTCTATAGACGAAGACTCGATAAATGAGGCGCAAACAGAGACTGCAATTTGTTACGAGATGCACAGATACTTTGATCATTTGAATGGGAGGAGACATAGCAGGTTTAACTATTAAAATAGTCTCCTAGAGCCCTAATTTAATTTTCAGTCATTAGACCAACTTCATGTTTTGAGACCCTTTTGAACAAATCAAGTTTTTTTTTTTGGCTAACCTTGATAGTACGAGGGAATTTTATTGATTAAAATTTAAATTACACATAGTTAGGATNCCAAGTTTTTTTTTTTTTGGCTAACCTTGATAGTACGAGGGAATTTTATTGATTAAAATTTAAATTACACATAATTAGGATAGACATATGTACTTTACCTCTCGAAGTAATCTAATTATAATAATTATGAAATTAAAAAAATTCTAATGCATGATAATNTCAAGTTTTTTTTTTTGGCTAACCTTGATAGTACGAGGGAATTTTATTGATTAAAATTTAAATTACACATAGTTAGGATAGACATATGTACTTTACCTCTCGAAGTAATCTAATTATAATAATTATGAAATTAAAAAAATTCTAATGCATGATAATTACATGAAAATAAAATAATAGATAATTCTAAAATTCTGAACTTCCTAAACATCCTCCAAATATGATGAATTCTGTTTATATAAGACCCAATATGTTTCAGAAATCTATCTAAAACTTTATAGAAAATTCTAAAATATAACAATATTTTCACAAGTCTATATAATGTCTTATATATATAAAATTCTAAAATATAACAAAACCTTCTAAAAAAATTTAAAAATAACGATTTCTAACTATAAAAATAGNTTCCAAATATGATGAATTCTGTTTATATAAGACCCAATATGTTTCAGAAATCTATCTAAAATTTTATAGAAAATTCTAAAATATAACAATATTTTCACAAGTCTATATAATGTCTTATATATATAAAATTCTAAAATATAACAAAACCTTCTAAAAAAATTTAAAAATAACGATTTCTAACTATAAAAATAGCAATTTCTCTCAAATTATTTTCATTTTTTTTCCTCTACTCTCGCCACTTATTTCTAACTTTTTCTCTCCCTCAAACTCTCATTTTCTTGCTCCGGTTCTTTTTCCTTATCTCTAACTCTCTTGTTGTTTCTTTAAAATTTTATTCAAATTTCATAATTGCACCCAATTTTTTTATCTAATTTTGCCAAATCCCAAAAGCACTAAAATATGANTTATTTCTAACTTTTTCTCTCCCTCAAACTCTCATTTTCTTGCTCCGGTTCTTTCTCCTTATCTCTAACTCTCTTGTTGTTTCTTTAAAATTTTATTCAAATTTCATAATTGCACCCAATTTTTTTATCTAATTTTGCCAAATCCCAAAAGCACTAAAATATGAAAATAAATCATACCGTAACTCCCTATAAAAGTGTCTAATAATAGTTAACAAAATTTATTTTCTTAAAATATTAGATGAGGTCTCATGTAAAATTTTGGCTAGGCCTCAATTTGCTTTGGACCGCCCTTGGGTGTGCATTTGTGTGTGCAAAATTCGGTGTGCGTATTCTGAAAATGTTTAATGGCTTTAACAATGTGATGTATTAGAATGTTTAATGGCTTTAAGCATTTTCATGGGTTGATGAATGTATTGATATAAGAAATTTTTATGTGTTTATAACAAGGAATTAATATAAAACTAAAATATATGATAAAAATTAAAGTGGTTACCAAATTTGTTTTTTGTTTTAATTTTTTAGATTTTTTAAAATCAAAATTGTAATCAAACACATTTTCTGTTATGATACCAAATGCACTCTTAGAATTTTGATAATAATTTTTTATTCAATTATTCAATTGACCAAATTCTTGATGATTTGGAAAGTAAACTTAAAAGGCTACAATTCTATCTGAAATAGGATGTTGTCAAGTCAGATATTTTCATGGTCAAAGTTGGCTTACAAGTGGAAAACATATGCAATCAATTAGGAAAAACGAGTCATGTGTTACGCTCGCACAAATACTATGAAATATAAGAGTAATATTTTAAATGTGAAGAGATCCAAATAATTAAATAAAAAATATGAGGAGATTTAAGTATAATTTATNGAATGGCTTTAAGCATTTTCTATTATTTTGTTTTGTGCTTTTTTTCATGGGTTGATGAATGTATTGATATAAGAAATTTTTATGTGTTTATAACAAGGAATTAATATAAAACTAAAATATATGATAAAAATTAAAGTGGTTACCAAATTTGTTTTTTGTTTTAATTTTTTAGATTTTTTAAAATCAAAATTGTAATCAAACACATTTTCTGTTATGGTACCAAATGCACTCTTAGAATTTTGATAATAATTTTTTATTCAATTATTCAATTGACCAAATTCTTGATGATTTGGAAAGTAAACTTAAAAGGCTACAATTCTATCTGAAATAGGATGTTGTCAAGTCAGATATTTTCATGGTCAAAGTTGGCTTACAAGTGGAAAACATATGCAATCAATTAGGAAAAACGAGTCATGTGTTACGCTCGCACAAATACTATGAAATATAAGAGTAATATTTTAAATGTGAAGAGATCCAAATAATTAAATAAAAAATATGAGGAGATTTAAGTATAATTTATCAATTTAGTTTTAGGTGCACATTAATACAAATTTTTATCTTTGAGGGTACAAATNTGCACAAATACTATGAAATATAAGAGTAATATTTTAAATGTGAAGAGATCTAAATAATTAAATAAAAAATATGAGGAGATTTAGGTATAATTTATCAATTTAGTTTTAGGTGCACATTAATACAAATTTTTATCTTTGAGGGTACAAATTAAAATTTTTTATTTTTTAGGGTGCATATTGATACAAATTTCTATCTTTTAGGGTATAAATTAAGATTTTTGATTTTTGGGGTGCACATTGATACAAATTTCTATTTTTGAGGGTGTAAATTAAGATTTTTGATTTTTAAGGGTACAAATTAAGATTCAAACAATCTTTCAGGGTATAATTTATAATTAATCCAAAAACATATATAATCAGGCACTGGCCTGAAAAGCAGGTGANTTTTTAGGGTGCATATTGATACAAATTTCTATCTTTTAGGGTATAAATTAAGATTTTTAATTTTTGGGGTGCACATTGATACAAATTTCTATTTTTGAGGGTGTAAATTAAAATTTTTGATTTTTAAGGGTACAAATTAAGATTCAAACAATCTTTCAGGGTACAATTTATAATTAATCCAAAAACATATATAATCAGGCACTGGCCTGAAAAGCAGGTGATGAAAACAAAAGGTTGTACCAGTCGGCCGGTGAGCCAAAGGAGGCAACCAGTCGGCCGGTGAGCCGAACCGTTTGATCAGTGAAGTGAAAAAAAAAATGCTTCTATTGAAAAGCTTGATATTGTAAGAGTGTGTCTTCATTTAACGAAAAAGACAAAAATTGTAAGAGATTTAATCTCCACCTATTAAAAAAGGTTGANAGAAAAAAAAAATGCTTCTATTGAAAAGCTTGATATTGTAAGAGTGTGTCTTCATATAACGAAAAAGACAAAAATTGTAAGAGATTTAATCTCCACCTATTAAAAAAGGTTGAGAGTAAAAGACGAATCTTACAGAGGAGATTAGATATAATCTTGATAAGGTCAAACCCTTTTAAATTGTGTTTATTCTTCTTCTTTTCTACTAGTCACTTGCATCATATTTTTTATCTTGTTGATCATATAGTTATTTATATTGTATTATTTTGGGGGTTAAGAAAAACAAAATTTAGTCATTGACTCGTACAACTTAATTCACTCACCTCTTAAGTTACAGTTAGTCCAACATTACCGAGGCTAATTCATAATTCAACCAACACTGAACTCAATTGTACACAATTAAACATTGATTGTATATGAACTACGTAAATTTTGATATGACACAATTTATGCATGAAGTGAATGTGACGTTACATAATCTAATGAGAGGACAAGGGGAATACTCCAACAGTGATAACTTGGTATCCCTACTCCCTAGGATGCCTATTTCTCATTTTTCAAACGTTTGAATCCATGAAAACTAAAGCACAACTAGGTTTGCTAAAGTCCATCTTGTGGGTGTCACTTTAAGAACCTCAATCAATTATCAGCTCGCAAAGTCATGGGTAAAGATAGCAAAGTGTTTATTGTTATTGAAATGTCACCCAGGAGCCTCAACTTTACATGAATCGACCAGGTGTTGGGACAAATTCGTAGCAAGAGAGAGAGATGTGAAAGTGACTCATTGGGTGAAACTAAAATCAAGAACCAAGTTTACAGGAAACAGATTCAGTGATTAAGAAGCTAATTTAGTGGTTTTTCAATCAATACTTGTGGATCAAGTTCAACTTTATTAATCAGCATGGATAGCTCATTAATATGCCGTTAGCTGTGAATTTATATGTCTTAAATTTAAATTTTGATAATCTCTTAAGACCAAACCATGAGAAATTTTATCAGTCATGAGAGATAAATTTTTCATGAATATCTTAGTTTCGGCGTAAATAACCAGCCTTTAATCGGACTAAATAGAGGATTAATTGAGATGTGCTTAAATTGGTCAAGACGTTCCTCACCGATAAACTAAAAAAAAATAAGCGATATGACTAGCAAGTTTTGAATCTCACACAAGGTGCATGCATGTGCTTATGCCTGTGACTAGTTTATGAAAAAGTTTAGGGCAAAATTCAGTTTGTCCCCTTGTGGTTTGATTGTTTTGCACATCACCTCTTCGTGGTTCACAAATTTGCACATAGTCCCCTTGTGTTTTTGGACTAAAATGCATAGCTAACACCGTTAACAGTGGTGACAAAAAGATTACCTTGCCCTCAAAATTTGAATAAACTTTGTCATCATATCTTCTCTAACGCCATTGTATTTTCACTTACCATTCAACTCTCCATTGAATCAATAGTTATTGGCTATCATCACTAAATCACAATTGCTCACAAAAACTAGTTTTTATTTTTCTGTGATAAAAATTAAAAAATATAAAACATGTTTGATAATTATTTATATTTAAAAAATTATAAAAACAAAAATAAAAAACATGTTTAGTATTTTACCCAAAATCAACCACCCAACACCACTTAATCCTACCACCAGCAACCACCTAACCCCACTAAAAACCCACCCCCCACCAATAGCAACCCAACACCATTGAAACCCGCACAACCAAACCCTACGAAAAACCAAACCCAACACCCCCTGGAACCCCTCACACCACACCTGAAACTCACCCCAAACCCGCGAAAACCCACTCCCAACACCCCCCTGAAACCCACCCAATAGCCCTAAAAACCCACCCTTAACAGTCTCTAAAACCTACCCCTAAACCCATTGAAAAACCCCCATCATCCCCGCCAAAAATCACAAGAACAATTATAAGAGAGAGAGAGAGAGAGAGAGAGAGAAGAGGAGGAGCTGAGAGGCGAGAGCTGGAGAGGCATAGAGACAAGAAAAGGGAAAAGGGAAATGAGAAATTATGAATGAACGGTCATTTTTAGTTTTTTTCGACGAGAAAGAGAGGGACTTTTAGATTATACGTAAAAGAAGATAAAAAAATATCTTTTAGAAAGATCACAAGGATATATTTGAACTTTTAGATTGAGTTTTGACTCTGACTTAAATTTTTTACATCTATACTTGCAAATTTAGCGCGTGTGTTATAATTTATGTCACTTTTGACAGAAATAGTAACGCTTGCACTGTAGTCCAAAAGCACAAGAGGACTATGTGCTGATTTTTAAACTACAAAAAGATGATGTGTAAAACGACCAAACTATAAGGGGGTAAACTATATTTTACCCAAAAGTTTATAATGGGCAAATACTGTTAATGGAATTTTCAAACCACAAGTGGGGTTACGGGAAAAACCATTGAAGGGGATAGGGGAAAACCATCAAAGAATTGGATTGGGAGTTTTGGACAAACAAAACTAGGATAAGGTGTTCAAATTATGACNATATTTTACCCAAAAGTTTATAATGGGCAAATACTGTTAATGGAATTTTCAAACCACAAGTGGGGTTACAGGAAAAACCATTGAAGGGGATAGGGGAAAACCATCAAAGAATTGGATTGGGAGTTTTGGACAAACAAAACTAGGATAAGGTGTTCAAATTATGACAGCCATACGTGGTGTAGGTTAAAAGTCAGGGAATCAAGGGGGCCACCATGGATAAACACAGCTAATAACATTTTTTTTTTTTTTTTAACTATTCAGAGTCGTCTCAACCACGCCTATTTTGCATTCATGATTAATATCTAAATTTGGATTATATATAATAATCTACAAACTATAGTAGTATTTGATAAAATTAAAAATTAAATACTAAAAATTGAATGTTAAATTTAAAGTATTGAATATTGAATTTTTTAATTCACAGACTGTTTACACTGAAATTTAAGTATTAAATTGAATCAAATTATTTATCAAATATAAAAAACTGAAGTCTAAAAATTATTATTATTTTAATTTTGCCCTTTGTTTTACCATTCTACCGCAACTACCTTATTTCTACCACCAAGTGGCGACACAATGGTGGTAGTGGCTCTGGTGAGTATTGAAAAATTAATAGTGTAGAATACATTAAAAGTATATTTGTCAATTATGATAAATTTATAAAATATTTATTGACTAACATTTTTAGCATTAATTGACAAGTAAGTGATTTACTATTTAAAATTTTAACATATTTTTAAGAAGTGTTTAAAATATTAAATAGTATAAATTTTAAGTTAACAAATAAATTTAATTTATTAAGTGTATAAAATATTCAATTTTAAGTATTAAGTGGTTTTCTCTTTGAGGGGTATCAATTAAGTTGCCACTTCTTCATCCCTAGTCCAAACCTTAACACACGCAAAATGATAGAAAAAACGAAACTCTACGATCAAAATTTTGGGAAATAATTTAATAAGAAATTTGGAGGGCAGTGTTCTTATATGGACTTAAGTCTATCAATGAAATTTATTTGTTATGAAGTTTATTTTTTGTCAATTTTACCGGACTCTCTCTTCCTTTTAAAAGTGAAGTAAAATTAAAAATTAAAAACTCATAAATTTTAGGAGTTTGACTAATATTAAAAAATTTTCTCTCATATATACATATATATATATATATCCATATTAGATTAGGACTATAACTCTCATGTATATATAGTAACATTCAAATACAAAAAAAAGTTATCATTTAAACATAAAAAATAATATCATTTAAATACAAAAAAAATAATAACATTTAAACATTAAAAAATAGTAACATTCAATATTAATATTTAAAAAAAATAACAATAGTAACTGTTCAACAAAAATAGTAACATGGTCAATAACAAAAATAACAATATAAAACATTGAATAAAAATAAAAATAAAAATAGTAGCATTCAAACTCATAATCAGAGAAAAAATCCTTCAATTCTTCAGCATTCAAAAAAGCAAAACTGAAAAAATAATAACATGCTTAACAAAAAAATGTAACATGGTCAATTAGAAGAAATATTAACATGGTCAACAAAAAAACACAGTAACATGAAACATTAAAAAAATTTGGGGATTATTTATCAAAAAAATAAAAATAAATTTGGGAATCAAACTAATAACAGATTGAACAAGTTTTTTAAATTTTTTTTTTTCTGAAAATCAACGACATAGAAGTTCATGATGACCAGAACACAGTAAAAAATATGGTAGTTATTGATGATGTTTCAAATCCTACTGATTTTGATGCTATGGAGGAAGAAATGATATCTAAGGAGAAAGATTTGTTGTACTGAAGTGATGATCTTTTTCTAACGAGAGAGAAAATATAAATTTTAATTTCAATTTATGAGTGAATTAAAAGATAATAATTCTAATTTATGAAATTAATTTCAAGATTTTTAAGGTTTCTATAATTGAACAGAATAACACTGTTAAAGAGTATTTTTGAGATTTAAAAAAATAGTGGACTTAAGTACTTATTAATAAGATAAAAAAAATGGATTTATCATCAAATAAATTTTCTTGACGGACTCAAGTCATTATAAGTCTATCTAAGAAGACTCAGCCCCAATTTTAACTAATATAATCCTTTATTCCGCTCCAACTATCGTACATGGTAGAAATAGATCTATATAATAAAATAGTTTACAATTCAAATCTTAAAAGATAAACAAAATAACTTTTGCTATTCGCGGTTGAGATCGTTTTAAATTTTACTTTAAAATTAATCTAATGGCTAACATTAACTCCCTAAATTTAATAGAAAAAATAGGCCCATAAGGATATGTTTAAAGCAATCCTATTAAAAAAAGAAAAAAAAAAGGTGTGCTTGAAGTGATTTTTTAAAAGTACTTTTAAAAATTATTTATCATAAATATTTTTTAAAAAATAATCCTTGAAATCGTCCCACCCTACCTCTATCATCGCCACAGTCGTCGTTACCGCCGCCACCACCAACATCAACTATCACCGCCACCACTGTCGCCATCACCACCACCACTGCCACCACCACCACCACCACTGCCACCACCACTGCAGTTATTGTCACCCACCATAATCATTACCGACTCATTCCACCATCACTGCCGCCTACCACCTCTCACCCCCACTACAAATTGATGCTTAAATTCCTTTACCTCTTCTNTCGCCCCACCCTACCTCTATCATCGCCACAGTCGTCGCTAGCGTCGCCACCACCACCATCACTATCACCGCCACCACTGTCGCCATCACCACCACCACTGCAGTTATTGTCACCCACCATAATCATTACCGACTCGTACCACCATCACTGCCGCCTACCACCTCTCACTCCCACTACAAATTGATGCTTAAATTCCTTTACCTCTTCTTTATATTTGTGATTTGATTTTAAATATGAATACAAATATGTTTATTGTTTTCTATTTTTATTACTCTGTGCCTTCAGACACAGACAATAACTAGTTCATTAATATTGTACAACCTTACAACATGACCAAGCTAATACATGACGTTATTTAAAAAAGACTATTTTTACAATTCAGACACCAAATTGAAAAATAAAACAGCTAAGACTGCTTAGTGTCCAAAATTTCAAAAAGGATATGGAGACTGGGTTGGGGTCACAGTAATATCTTCTCCTGGACATGACATTGTCACATAATAAATATCTTCTCCTAGACCCCACACTTTAAATTTCAAACAATCATCGATCAACGGATAAAAACATTAAAATGAAAAACAGCGCTAAAACCAGATGCAACAGTCCCGGGAACCAAAACCCGGGAATGGTATTGTCGTCGCCTGTTGTATTTACATGTGATGGTTGTAATAAGTTCATTGAAATAGTCGAAATATATAAAACCTGTTTGACTAGCAACTGGCTTTTACAGCTAGAAAAATAACTCACAACTTGGCTGCTTTTTCTAATGCTTCTATCTCTATTTGATCTTTAGACACAGTATAAATATCCACATAGANGATTATAGTGGGTGTTTTTGGGAAACCCCAAAGTGTTTTTTCTTAAGTTTTCTTGTTAAAACACTTGTTTTGTGGTATTTCATGAGATAGTAATTTGAGATGATGGGGTGGGCTACTAATATAATCTTGTGTGTTTGTTTGTTATTGCAGCTGCTGTGGCATGGGAAGCAGGTAAGCCACTAGTGATTGAAACAGTGGAGGTGGCTCCTCCACAGAAAATGGAGGTTCGTCTCAAGATCTTATATACCTCCCTCTGCCACACTGATGTCTTCTTCTGGGAAGCTAAGGTAAATTAGCCCTGATTCACGTACTAATCATTTTTTGGTATACAATACTATTGCAACAAAAAAATGTCATCTTCATTTTATATTGTTGGACTTTGCACGATGATTTTAATCATTCATGTAGATATGCTGACAAATAAATTTGGTTTTTGTGCAAATCTTTCAGGGCCAGAACCCCATGTTTCCTCGAATCCTAGGGCACGAGGCAGGAGGGTATGTCCTTAATTTCTGATAAGNCATATGCTGACAAATAAATTTGGTTTTTGTGCAAATCTTTCAGGGCCAGAACCCCTTGTTTCCTCGAATCCTAGGGCACGAGGCAGGAGGGTATGTCCTTAATTTCTGATAAGAAACATCTTATTAACTTGATTGAATCACCGCTTATCATGTTCATCTCTTTTATTCTAATTGTAAAAATCCAATGAGATTAAATTTTCTTCATTGTTGCTTAGGATTGTGGAGAGTATAGGAGAGGGCGTGACGGATGTTGAGCCAGGTGATCATGTCCTCCCGGTGTTTACCGGGGAATGCAAAGAATGCGTTCACTGCAAATCCGAAGAGAGCAACATGTGCAATCTCCTTAGGATTAACACAGACAGGGGAGTGATGATTCATGATGAAAAATCGCGATTCTCAATCAATGGCAAACCAATTTTCCATTTCGTTGGAACATCTACCTTCAGCGAATACACTGTGGTCCATGTTGGTTGCGTCGCCAAGATCAACCCCCTTGCCCCTCTCGACAAAGTTTGTGTCCTTAGTTGTGGAATCTCCACAGGTACAAGAGAATTATAAATCTAATTTTGAACCCAATTCATGAAGATTTGATCGAGGGTGAGGATCCTATACTGTTAGAAAATTAACAGTAGAGGTGCTGTTGATTAAAATAGTGTCTTTTAAAGTTGTTTTGTTAAATAAAATAACGCAATTTTGGCATAAAACGAAGATGTTTTAATCAACAGCACCTCACAGCAGAGAAGCCAGACCCACTGACTGATGTTTCTGTATTAGTGATTGAACAAAATTTTCATTCGACTGTTTTTAGGACTTGGAGCCACTTTGAATGTAGCCAAACCACCAAAAGGCTCAACTGTGGCAGTCTTCGGATTAGGAGCTGTAGGCCTTGCAGTGAGTTTCTCAGATTACCTTACAGAATGTTTAGTGTTTTTTATGGTGCTAACTAAATTTGGAGGATTAGTGTTTTTATATTGTGGTAACTATTATGTGATTAGGCTGCAGAAGGAGCCAGAATTGCTGGGGCTTCAAGGATTATTGGTGTTGATCTGAACTCCAACAGATTTGAGCTAGGTAAAACATTCACTCTTGGGCTCGCCTCAGTTTTGAATCATTCAGGCTCTTTTAAATTGCTAAAAATGAATCAAATCTGATCAGATTTTCTAGGCTGGCAATAAGTCTTGCCTGTAATTCGTGGAATTCTTACTACTCGTGTTCGAAAATGACTCCACTTTAGTAGAACCCATTAAAAAGACAACTCATAAGATTTTCTGCATGTTCTGTACAGCTAAAAAGTTTGGTGTTACAGAGTTTGTGAACCCAAAAGAACATAACAAGCCAGTTCAAGAGGTTGGTTTCTATCTAACCATAAGTTTTCTCTTATAATACAACTTTCCCTTTATGTTTCCAATGAGATAAAGATATTTCTCTTGTATTTATGTGTTTAGGTTATTGCTGAGATGACAGATGGAGGAGTGGACAGAAGTATTGAATGTACTGGGCATATTGATGCAATGATTTCAGCATTTGAATGTGTCCATGATGTAAGTTCCTTTGCATATCTCTTTCTTTTTTTAAGTATTGCGGTCATGGGTATTTGGACTAATTTACACGCACCTCGATTAATCTCCTCTCCAGTCCAGTTAAAGATAAACTATCTACACCGGGACTAAAAAAATTCATGTGATATAAATNCTGTCCATGATGTAAGTTCCTTTGCATATCTCTTTCTTTTTTTTAGTATTGCGGTCATGGGTATTTGGACTAATTTACACACACCTCGATTAATCTCCTCTCCGGTCCAGTTAAAGATAAACTATCTACACCGGGACTAAAAAAATTCATGTGATATAAATCCTTCAAATTGTAGCTCAAAAAAAAATTATCAAGTTTCAAACGCAAGATTTGAACGTCTCTTTCATCCCAGTTAACTACAGCTAATGCTCTGTTGCCCCTTTTTAACCGTCCCACCATAGGAACTCATGCACAATCCTGTAACTAGTTCTTGATATGAACTTTAAAATAGCGCAACCTATTAAAATTAATAATAAACAAGGCATGTTATTTTTAACTATAATAAATAACTTGATTTTGATATATCAAGCTCGTTTAGCTGGTGTTATATCAGCAAATGTCACTTTTTCTCCATTTATTGATCAAGTATACGAATCATTTTACAAACAGATAATTTTTTACTTGGTTTTGCTAGTATATGAATCGAGTTCATTTTCAATTTATAGGGTGTATTGGCCATGGGTTTTGGTTGGGAGGGAAGTAAGTCATAATTCACCAATTAGGCATGGTTACCAAAATACAAAACCGATTAATGAACAGTTTGGACTAGTATCAAGGCATCTGATAAAGTCCGAATTAGATGCAACCAATTTTATTGACAGATATATGTGCATTACATTTACCCTGCGTATATTTATCAACTATTGAAATATAAAGTGCTAATATAAAGTAAAACTGCCATTACAGGGCTGGGGTGTGGCTGTTCTTGTGGGTGTTCCAACTAAAGATGCTGTCTTTAAGACCCACCCCATCAACTTACTGAATGAGAGGACACTCAAGGGTACCTTCTTTGGAAACTACAAACCCCGCTCAGACCTTCCTTCCATCGTCGAAAAGTACATGAACAAGGTAAATTTTCAAATCCCACCTTCTCTTATAACCAAATTTCTCTCCTAATTAACGAGTCTGCAAGAATTGATTCAATCGTTGAACAAAGACAAGACCCATATGCACATGTCCTAAGTTCGAGCTCCAGTCCGATGCAATTGCTTTCATCCGAGATTTGCTTTGCATTCATGATTCCAAAAGGCGCATAGTTAGGATTTGCATTTGTTGTGGAGCACAGGTCTTACTAAACTATTGTGACTGGTGCAGGAACTTGAATTGGAGAAGTTCATCACCCACGAAGTCCCATTCACAGAGATCAACAAGGCCTTTGACTACATGCTGAAAGGGGACGGCCTTCGATGCATCATTCGCATGGATGGATGAAGAGCAATAAACCTCTAATTTCAGTGTTCAGTTGGTTTGTTTGTTCAACTGATAATAAAAAATGTTCTGTTTGTTTGCTAAATGCCTGAAGCTACTCATTTTGTAAAGTTTTTGTTGTTGTCTTGTCATACTTCAAGTTTTAATCTTGTTTCAATCCAATTATTTTCATCTAAATCTATTGGATTTGACTACAGTGCAAAAAAAAAATTCAATATCATACCTCCATTTATCATATTTGGGGTTACTTTTATTATATCTGAAGGGATTTTTACCATTGTTGTGGTATCTAAAAAAATGATAAAAATAGATACCACAACAATGGTAAAAATATCTACAAATGTAGTAAAATCACCTATAAATGTGATAAGTGTTTTTCTACGTAAGAAAATTAGTAAAAATATTTACAACAAATGTGATTAAAAAAAAAAACGACGACAGTGATAAAAACATTCACAAAAGTAATAAATTTTTTGGTTATAAAATGACTTACAAAAGTTTTAAAAATACTCTCAAAATAGTAAATTGTGAAGGTACGATACCGAAATGTTTTTGTTGGTATGGTTACTACCATAGTCAAATCCAGATCTGTTAGTTTGTTCCTACAAAATGACGTCATAAGATTTGCCCATAAACATATATTTGTCTAACAAAAGATATTTATATCAAATATATTAATATTTCTCTTTTCATTTCACACTATCTCCCAAATTCTCATTATATATCTCTCTGTCGAGTTTGGTATATTCTTTTTCTCTAAATTAGATGAAATAAAATAATATTTTTTAACGTAAAAAACTTTTCACCAGACTAATTTACTTTTTTACACTATTGTAAATTGAGGCATCATTAAACTCTGAAAAAAATTTCATCTACATCCTCTCTATTTAGGTATAAATTTAATTTTTTTTTTTTAAGAAGGAGACTTAAACCCTTGACCTTAATTTCTAATACATAAAGTAATGATTTGACTACATATTTTCTGAAAATATCAAAACTACCATTTGTTATGTAAATAGACTAAAATGTCTTCGACTCTTTTTCCATTGCACATAGAGAAAATTTCATCTACACTTCCTGTAGTTAGGTCTATATTCAACGACACCCCTCTCGATTCTAAAACTTCACTGTATTCTCATCTAATTACACTTTCAAATCAATGACACCCCTTTAACAATAACTTTTGTCTCTTCTAATAGATAAAGTAATGATTTGACAAAATATTTTATAAAAATGCCAAAATTACCTTTAGTTATGTAAATGGACTAAAATGTTACAATCCTTTTTTCCATTATATATGCCCTAACCAACTAATAAACGTAATTTCTATCATTATATTTTCTCAATAAATTTTTATCATTTTAAAACGTTGCATGATAACTTTATTTTAATATTAGTCATCATATCATCACTCATTTTTTTACATAATCAAGTTTTATAGTTAAGAAAAAAAATTTATAATAAAAATTACGATCAATAAAGTCAATATCGAAATTTCATTCATTTCTAATTCCTCTGCTCTCGTTTATCCTCTACGACGTCACCTGACCACTTTTCACATATCACACTTCATTTATAAAATTTAAATATTATTTGATAAAATTTAATATTAATTGAANCACAACATCACCTTACCACTTTTCACATATCACACTTCATTTATAAAATTTAAATATTATTTGATAAAATTTAATATTAATTGAATAAATTTGGTCTTAATTTGATAAATTTAAATACTAATTTGGTGTTAATTTGATAAAATTAAATATTAACTCAGTGTTGATTTAATAAAATTTAATATTAATTGAATAAATTTAAATGTTTCTTTAATGAAATTGAATGTTCAATTCGTGTTAATTTAAAACTGATATTAACTTGATAAGGTTGAATGTTAAATTAATGGAATTTAATATTCTATTTAATATATTAGATNTGTGTTAATTTAAAACTGATATTAATTTGATAAGGTTGAATGTTAAATCAATGGAATTTAATATTCTATTTAATATATTAGATTTTTATTTAATAAAATTAATTGTCAATTTTGTGTAGATTTGATGAAATTAAATAATAATTTAATGTTAAATTAAAAAAATAATATTTAATTTAATGAAATAAAATATTGAATTAATATAAATAAATACTAATTTGATAAAATTAAATATCAATTTTTGTTGATTTTATGAGATGGAACGTTAATTTAGTTTAAATTAAATAAATGACATTAATTTAATAAAATTAAATACTAAATTGATGAACCTAAAAATTAATATAATAAAACTAAAAGAGTGTGTTGAAATTTCAGAATTGGGAAAAAATATAGTTAAAAATAGGTCAATTTATAAAAGGTATCGTTGAAATTATGTCTATTTATAAAGAGTGTAGATAAAATTTACTCTATAAAATATTCAATTATATTTTAATAAATTATTATTTATTATTCACGCCGTAACCCGGCAAACACTAATATGGAGTGACAGTGAAATTTTAAAATCGAAATGGAGTGTCATTGAATTTAAACTTAATTATAGAAAGTGTGGATAAAATTTTCCCACAACTCTAAGTGTTTGATTCTTAAAATTGGAATTTCAAGTACCAAATAAAAATTAAGTGCATACTTGCAAATTAAAAGTCATCCACCGTTTTAAGATACAAAATAGGAGAGAGAGAGAGAGAGTGTAATGCTTCACATCATCAATTAAAATGAGTAATTGAGGCAACGAGCATATACATAAAGGGCTAGTTTGTTTTGGGTATAAGAATGGTATAAACAGGTGTGATTAAGAAAATAGTACATGAGATCCATTTTATACTTTGTTTGTTTAATATTTTATAGTCAGTACTATTTTTCGGATGGTAATACCGACCCAGTTTGAACATTTTCCTTAATATCTTCTATATGGTATTAATGAATACCACTTACCAGTGATATTATCTTCTCGGTACAAATGAAAGGACGGTATAAGAGAATAAAATGACACAAATACCCTCTTATGCGAAGAGTTCACATATATAAAATTTATTTTGAATTTTTTTCTTATATTATGTTTAAGCGTACGATGTCACCAATTTTTTTTTTAATTTTTTTTTAAAAAATAATTTTGAATTTTTTTTCTTATATTATGTTTAAGCGTATGGTGTTAACGTTTTTTTTTTAAAAATTTTTGAAAAATTATTTTGAATTTTTTCTTTTTATTATGTTTAAGCGTACGATGCCACCGATTTTTTTTTTAAAAATTATTTTAAATTTTTTCTTTGTATTATTTTTAAATATTGATGTTAAGGGTTTTTTTTTTTTAAATTATTTTGAATTTTTTTCTTGTATTATGTTTAAACGTACGATATTTCTGATTTTTTTTCAAATTTTTTTAAAAAAAAAATTATTTTTGAATTTTTTCCTTATATTATGTTTAAGCACACAGTGTCACCGGTTTTTTTTTCATTTTTTTTTTAAATTATTTTGAATGAAATAGATGATGTTAATAGTAAAATGATATATTTGTTATATAAGATGTGATAGAATAAATAGTTATTTGTGGGACTCAATATAATACCTATTGAATAAACAAACATAAGAGGGGATTGAAATAATTTTTATTACTAGTACTAATATCCATTCATATTAAAAATGTAAGGAATATATTTCCAATACCACGATCATATAATACTTCAACAAACATGCCCTAAATTATATGAAATTGCTATCTGCCACCGAGGCCCGGCCTGGACTTTTACACCATTTTTTTTTTCAGTGTCTTCATCGTTTCTAGTCATCATGGTTATGAGATGGCCAAAAAAAAAANCTATCTGCCACCGAGGCCCGGCCTGGACTTTTACACCATTTTTTTTTTCAGTGTCTTCATCGTTTCTAGTCATCATGGTTATGAGATGCCAAAAAAAAAAAGGTCATCATGGTTATGTTTGTTTTGCCAAAATGCTCATGTTTAATATATGAATTCAAATAGGAATAGCAACAAAGTATACCTATATGTTACATAGAAATATACATTAGATTACCTCAAATATTAAAAAATTACAATATATAATAATGACCATATATATATAATACCAAGTATACAATGAGAGAGAAAAGAAGGGAATCCTAAATGATGAAATAAACAAAAACATAGNCCAATATATTTCAGAAATCTATCTAAAACTTTATAAAAAATTCTAAAATCTAACAATATTTTCACAGGCCTATATAATGACTTATATATATAAAATCATAAAATATAACAAAAACCTTCTAAAAAAAAATTAAAAGTAACGATTTCTAACTATAAAAATAGCAATCTCCCTCAAATTATTTTTAATTAATTTTTCCTCTACTCTCACCTCCTATTTCCAACTTTTTCTCTCCCTCAAACTCTCATTTTTTAGCTCCGGTTCTTTCTCCTTATCTCTAACTCTCTTGTTGTCTCTTTAAAGTTTTATTCAAATTTCATAATTGCACCCAATTTTTTTATCTAATTTTGCCCGATCCCAAAAACACTAAAATATGAAAANCCCAGAAAGATAGCAAAACGAGCCATGGCCGGCTCAACACTGGAGTGGAAAAAGCATGGGCTTTAAGCCCACACATAAAAAAGGCCCCAAATTTTAAAAGTTTAATCATTTAGTATAGATTATAATTTAGTTTAACTAAAAAACTTCTAAAAGATTAAGTCAAAATAAAATTTAAAATTTAGATTTAAAAGTGTAGTCCACCTCACAAATATACATTACACATACACATTTATTAAAAGACAAAAAAAGGTTAACACTTTAATAAAAAAGTATAATAAGTATCTCCCTCTTCCACAAATTAAGATAAATCAAATATATTTTCTATTTATCTCGAACTTGATTTTGTTCTCATTTCAATACAAAAATACCAACTAATTAAATTGTTCATTCTTATAAATGATCCACAATAAAAAAACTAATTAATATAAACAACAATTAGATAAAGTTATTATCAGAGAAAGTAAAACACAACAAAATAGTAGGTGAGAGTTACATATATAAACAAGTTATGAATCATAAAAAGTTAAAAAATAATATCACAATTTTCATAAAGAACATACAAAACAAATAAGAAGAACATAAAATAGTAATAAAATAATATATTATGTTTCGAAAAGTGTGGTTCAAGCAAGAGAAGACAAGAGATACAAATGGATGTACGGATCTGTTTGTTAAAAAATATGTACTTACAGCCATGATGATCTATATATACTTTTAATTCCTATGGATTTTTGCCATTGAACAATTGCACTCATATAGTATGATTATGAAATAACACATATCTAATGTTTATTATATATTAAATGTCAAAATTATTAAAAATAAAAATTATGCGACACCATGTTATAATATTGAACATCTTTACTATGACAATATCTCTTGTAACGGTCCACGCATTATTTTGACAAATTTAAAAAATGCATAAAATATGAAGTAACACATATTATCTTTATTCTTTACGCGTCATCCATTAATTAATTTGTCTCACTTAATTGATTCTATAGACGAAGACTCGATAATGAGGCGCAAACAGAGACTCAAATAGAGACTGCAATTGTTACGAGATGCACAAATACTTCAATCATTTGAATGAAATGAGACATAACAGGTCTAACCATTAAAATAGTCTCCTAGAGCCCTAATTTAATTTTCAGTCATTAGGCCAATTTCATGTTTTGAGACCCTTTTGAACAGGCCAAGTTTTTTTTTTTTTGGCTAACCTTGATGGTATGAGGGAATTTTATTGATTAAAATTTAAATTACACATAGTTAGAATGGATATATGTACTTTACCTTTCGATGCAATCTAATTATAATAATTATGGAATTAAAAAAATTCTAATGCATGATAATTACATGAAAATAAAATAATAGATAATTCTAAAATGCTGAACTTTCTAAAAATCCTCCAAATATGATGAATTTTGTTTATATAAGACCCAATATATTTCAGAAATCTATCTAAAACTTTATAAAAAATTCTAAAATCTAACAATATTTTCACAGGCCTATATAATGACTTATATATATAAAATCATAAAATATAACAAAAACCTTCTAAAAAAAAATTAAAAGTAACGATTTCTAACTATAAAAATAGCAATCTCCCTCAAATTATTTTTAATTAATTTTTCCTCTACTCTCACCTCCTATTTCCAACTTTTTCTCTCCCTCAAACTCTCATTTTTTAGCTCCGGTTCTTTCTCCTTATCTCTAACTCTCTTGTTGTCTCTTTAAAGTTTTATTCAAATTTCATAATTGCACCCAATTTTTTTATCTAATTTTGCCCGATCCCAAAAACACTAAAATATGAAAAATAAATCATACCGCAACGCTCTATAAAAACGTCTAATAATAGTTAGCAAAATTTATTTTCTTAAAATATTAAATAAGGTCTCATATAGAATTTTCGCTTTAGCCCTCAATTTGCTTTGGACCACCCTTGAAACGAGCACTAAGACCTTTGACAGAGTATCAGCCAATATGAACTTGGTGTCCATTTGATATGGGTTGTTTTTGAGCTATGAAGTCACTACAACAAAAAACATTTTTTATGACATTTTTTTTTTGTGATAATTTTAAATTTATCACAAAAAGTTTACTATTCGCAACGATTTTATAATTTTTTCACAAATTTCTATTTTGGCAATTTTTTTGAGACGTTTTTAAAAAAACGTCGCAAAAACAAACGATTCCCTCCTAATTGTTTTTGACGATAGAAATGACCGGAATTGACAATTTTTTACGACAAAAATTGTTTTATCTCGTCGCAAAAATAAATAATCTAAAATTTAAAGTAAAATAAAGTCTATATTTCTATTNGTCGCAAATAGTTTTATCTTGTCGCAAAAATAAATAATCTAAAATTTAAAGTAAAATAAAGTCTATATTTCTATTTTGGCAATTTTTTGCGACGTTTTTAAAAGCGATTACCTCTTAATTGTTTTTGGCGGGAGAACGGCGGGAATTGGCCAATTAAATAAAAATAATAATTTAATTAATTTTTTACGACATTTTTAAGAAAATGTCGTAAATAAATTTTTATGTATTTCAAGACATGGAGCTGGATTGTTGAAGCTGTTCAAGTTTAAGGGACATTAAATGTAATTAGAGATGATTTAATCCTTTTGAAGGATTAAAACCATTTTTTTCAATTTTTAGAACTTCTTGTTCTTTGATTCTTGTAATTCATTTTTTTTGGAAATAAATTTTTTTTTTTAAAAAAGATGTAAAATGTATGTTGAATGAAAAAGATGTGAATGTATTAATTGTGTTAGTTTTTTATTGAACACGTGTATTATTGGTGTATATGTGAAATATTTTTTTGGAATATCATTTTTTATGAATTATTTTAAAAAAAATAAAATTTTTTGCGACGAAATTAAAATCGTCAAGAAAATTGTAGGAACAATTTTTTTCGCAATGATTTTTATACGTCACAAATGTATTTATTCAATTATTTTTTACATTTTTATTTATGTAAAAAAGTATTTGCGACGTTTTTTTACATCACGAAAAACTAATTAAATTATTATTATTATTTTTTATTTATGTAAAAAATTATTGGCGACGATTTTTTTACGTCGGGAAAAAATAATTAAATTAGGAAAAATTTTAATAACACCCCCTCTAGTTTATCATATCTTTAAAAGACACCCCTCTAGTTTTTGAATTTTCAATAACACCCCTTCTAGTTTAATTTAAACATCACTAACACCCCTTACAATTAAACTATTATTTCCAACAAAATAAATTCATCTAAAATACCAAAAATAACCCTACATAACCTCAAGTAATTTTTTTACATAAAATTTTATTAAAATTTGAGCTGTTAAAATTTTAAAAAAAATCATAAATAACAATTTTTATAAATAATTTTTTAGTAAATACTAATTTTTATTTACTAATTAGTAAATTTTTTTAAAAAAATCGAGCCTATTAAATTTATTTTTTTTACATATTAAAATTTGAGCCGATTTAAACTCTATCCGAGTTGTTAGGGCCGATTAAAATTCTCTTTCGAGTCGATTATAATTTATATTTTTTTCTTATTAAAATTTGTGTCAATTAAAATTAAATTTATTAAAATTTAAGTCAATTAAAATTCATATATTTTTATATATTAAAATTTAGGTTGATTAAAACTCAATGCGAATTAATAAAATTTGATTTGGGTTGATTAAAAATAATTTTTAATTGGCTCAAACAAAATTTTAATTAACCCAAATTCTAATACGTAAAAAAAATATAAACAAAATTTTAATTAACCCAAATTCTAATACTTAAAAAAAATATAATTTTTAATTGGCACAAATTTTAATCTGTAAAAAAATAAATTTTAATTAGCTTGAATCGAATTTTAATCTATTTGAATTTAATTACATAAAAAAAATTAGAAAACAGAGGGGGTCTTATTAAAAATATACTTATCTAGAGGGGGTCTGATTGAAGATATGTTTATCTAAAAGGGGTGTGGATAAAATTTATCCTCAAATATATCATGGGCAATTTAGTAAAATTGTATTCCACTTAATATTTTTAATCTGATAGGGGATGTCATTGAAGATTCAAAAATTAGAGGGGGTGTCCGTGAAGATATGGTAAATTACAAGGAGTGTGATTGAAAATTTTCCATTAAATTATTATTTTTTACATTTTTATTTATGAAAAAATTATTCGCAACAATTTTTTTTTGTCGCGAAAAATTAATTAAATTATTATTTACATTTTTATTTATGTAAAAAATTATTCTCGACGATTTTTTTACCCGGCGAAAAATTAATGAAATTATTATTTTTTTATTTTTTTACACTGGTGGAATAGATTTTAGCAACGTTTTTTCAAATTTTCGCAAAGTTTTTTTTTCGTCGCAAATTTTGTTTTTGCAATGAAAATAAATTTACGTCGAAAAATACTTTTTGAGACTAGACTATTGTAACGAACACGCGACAAAAAAAAAAGTCGCAAAAAATAATTGGTGACGATATTTTTTACTTTAGCGATGAAAAAAATTATCGCAAAAAATAATTTTTGTTGTAGTGAATGGAAGGACAGCACCAAAACAGTGAAAATCGCCACGAAACGGTTGATGCTGGAGCACTGCTCCGGCGTGAATATCTTCCACCATTTCACCGAGGCATATGCAACCAGCATTGCAAAGTATAAAGGAACCATTGCACACATGACCTTGTAGAAATCATCTGCACTTATCGTCTTTTCTCACTCTCTCACACACAGTCACCCTACCTCTTCACACTTTGCATGGAAAAGCTGGGCCAATTTGATTAATAAAAAAAGTTGGAGACAGGCTTTGGAAAGGATTTAAAACTTTTAAAAACGGTCCTTCAATCACTCACCTCTTTTTTGTGGATGATATCATCCTATTCTCCAGGGCTACTGAAGGGAACTGTGACATGATTAAGGAAGTCTTAGAAGAGTTCTGTTCTATCTCAGGACAGAAAGTTAGTTTGACTAAATCCAGGGTATTTTTTTCACCAAACATTCCCAAAAGTAGAGTTAGGAACCTTAGCAGAATAAGTGGTCTGCCTTTAACTGAAGACCTACGTAAATACCTAGGAATCCCAATACTTCATCAAAGAACCAACAAGAATACCTATAATTACCTGGTTAAAAAAGTCTAAGCAAAGGTTAGTGGATGGAAGGCCAAAAACCTTTCCATGGTAGGGAGAACAACGCTGATTAAATCTGTCACCTCCACCATCCCTAATTACACCATGCAGACCACCTGGCTCCCACAATTGAGAAAATTGAAAAACTCAATAGGAATTTCCTGTGGGGGGATACAGACAAAAAGAAAAGGGTGCACCTCATAAAGTGGGACACTGTCTGTAAACCTAAGAAAAAAGGAGGCCTAGGCCTCAGAAAGTCAAGAGAAAGCAATCTAGCCACTCTCGCTAAGCTAGGCTGGAAAGTCAAGGAGAACAAAGACACCATGTGGGAGCAAAAAACCAATGGGTCCACAATCTGGAGAGTTATCCTTAAAACAAGACAATTTATTAAGGAAGGAACTAAATGGCTCATTGGAAATGGTCAAAACATACCTTTCTGGACTAATTGGTGGTGTGGAGATACTTCTATTGCAAACAGAATGCAGGTCCCAACCACAACTGATCCCAACACAACAGTGGCAAACTTCATCGACCTCTCAGGTAACTGAAACTTGAATCACCCAAGTATGCTCCTTCCCCCCCCCCCCCCCCCCCCCCCCCC
>CAUOFW020001358.1:1004283-1032273 GCA_963454935.2 Ilex paraguariensis
AAAAAAAAAAAAAAAAACCAAGATGCTTAATCCACTACAAGGAGAAAAACTTTTATCGGCGTTTAATAAACGCCGCTAAATATAAATAAATGTCACAAAATGTTATTATTGACGTTTATTGTTAACGTCGATGAAACCTCCGTCTAAATACCGACGTATAATTAAACGCCACAAAAACTATAATGACTTTTGCTACCCACCTAAGCGGCACTTATTTAATCGACAACTTCTTTTTAAAATTTCGGTGACTGGAGTTATTTTACGGCGTTTATTTAAACGCTAGTAATTATTTTTTTCCAAACACCGGTACTGATAATTAATATTTTTTTTTTTAATAATAAAACCCAGGTCATTTTATAATCAAAACTTTGTGAAGACTACTCCTCCATCAGTCAACCCTTTTACTATTCAGCCATAAAACAGAAGTAGCCAGAACCAGATACCCCTCCCTTACAGCAGTGTCTGAACAAAACAAATAACACAATAAATTGAAGCTTCAGAACTGACCCAACTCCAAAAAGTGATCAAAGAGTTAACCAGAAGCTGTTAATTAAGCATAAACTTTGATTTCAGTATCATAAATGCTCATTCAAACTCTACGATGAAAACCCTCGTCAGAGAAAAAAAGGCACAGCTCTGAAGCAGAGAAATACCCAACAGAAAGTGGCAAGAGAAAGGTACCAATTTCAGATTCTGTGCTACTTTTAGTACTCTGTACACCATTTTGGAGCTTTTACACTGTGCAAAAGTTCTCTTGAATTTTGTTGGGTAATGACTATTCAAAGTTCAAACCCTCCTCTGTTTCAGTTCAGCTAAACTGATATGTAATGTCATTGTTTCATGGTCAAGATGGTGTTTGTTTTGTTTCAGTCAATACCACGTCCATCATTGGGAGAATNTAACTTGATCTTTAAAATGTATATACAACTTAAGCTATTTTGAATTTTAGCAGTTCTAAATTTCAAGTATTAAGACTCAGAGATACATATTAACATCCGAATCCAATGGTAAGCTTTCATTTCCTCAATTATGTTGCATGGTATTCCAGCATAAGCAATTAGCTGATGCATGCATTAATCACCATCACATGATGGACCAGTGATGCCCACATGGACCACAAGAGATGATGAGGGGAAAAAAAATTACTTTCAGTGTTTGCTTGGTTTGGTTGGAAATCCCATTCAACAATCATGTACCAAGTTGCCTATTTATGTGTTGCACACAAAAGCAGGTGGTAGATGGTATGTTTTGTTACAAATCATGAACCAAGCCCAATGGCAGAGCCAAGGGTGATAGGACACTGGCCTATTAGATGCCCTACACTGTACGTTGTGTACACAGGAAAGATTGAACTAGTGGCCCTTTGTTTTAAATAGGTCCCGCGTAAGAGAAAAAAATAAACTCCCCTGCAGTTGCACTAGAAAAACATGGACTTGGGATCTTTTCCGATATGAAAGTGANAAGAGCCAAGGGTGATAGGACACTGGCCTATTAGATGCCCTACACTGTACTTTGTGTACACAGGAAAGATTGAACTAGTGGCCCTTTGTTTTAAATAGGTCCCGCGTAAGAGAAAAAAATAAACTCCCCTGCAGTTGCACTAGAAAAACATGGACTTGGGATCTTTTCCGATATGAAAGTGAAAATGTTAATATGAGTAACGAAAAGTCCGGTGAAAAATATGATCAATTGTCAGTGGAAGGTTTTTATTATGTTCAGTCAATTTACGTAGAGTAAATTGGTTTCCAAGGAACCCCTGAAAAGGTAGCTATTTAATGGGTACGTGAAAGTGACGAAATTGCTTTGATTACAAAATCATACCTGTTTGTTAGAGCAAATCGAATGATCGGGCAAAAGGCTGCCCCCTTTCCTTTCCTTATATATGAACCTTGCATCATCAAAGCTTTTCTAACTCGGCCTGGTCTAATTGCCCTACATAATTGGTGCTTCTAAAGACAAAACTCTCATCATAATTTGACGACCTAAAATCTTTGATAGTGGCCTATAGTCTTTTGATTAGAGTAGAGGTTGCGAGATTTTTCTCACACTTGCCGCTTTAGGAAAACCTGATTTTGTCACAAGTGAGTTCGCCAACCAGTCAACAAATTTCGGCATGCGATGAAAGGAGCACCGGTGTACAATTTTTGTCGCTCAAATGTCTTGATTTTTATATTAAATGTTGGATTCATATCTTACTAGCGTTTTTTAGTTTTTTAGAGTTTAGCTTGTTTTTTCCAAACGCCACATTTTCTCTATTTTCTTATGGCGTCAATTATCTACCATAAATTTAAATAAGAATCATTATTTATAAGTGGATTTTTAGAAATATGTGGTGAGTCATCTACAATTGAGAGCAGGCATATTGTAAGGATTAGGATATGCTCGAAAGCCATCATCGTCTTCACTTACTCTACTCACGCTATGACTTTAGAGTGATCATCTCTAGAAAGAAAAGTGGGGTTCCATTGATCACCCAGTGGTCCAGGACCAGTTTCCATGTCTATGTTTGTTCAATTCTTGGCACTTTTNTTTTTTTGGCATTTAAACACAAACGCGGGTGTTAGTAGCGTTTACACCAAACTCCGGCTATGAAATGCCAGATTTTCCAATATTTCTTGTGGTGATCTAGCAGAATTTCAGAGGAAGTAATAGCCTTGAATTAATACTTTCCCAAAAATTCTGTCAGTTTAGCAACCAAAAACTAAATCAGACAACTACTGAAGAGTTGCCAAATCTGATAAAGCCTCTCATTCAGCTGAGAGTGTTTGAACCTTTCAGAAAAAAAGTGATTTATACCATATTGATAGGATGATTTCGCAAGCATCTCCTTATTACTTTCCATGAAACCCTAAGTCAATATGGCAGCAACAAAGTTTATAGAGCACTAAGAATCAGATATATCCTATGCAACAATACTATATCATATTACTTTTAACTCTTCAATATCGTGCTTGCGGCTTTACTCATTAATAAGGCATCCGAAGTCAAAGCAGGTTTTTCTATACATTCACATAACCATAACAATTTTGTCTTTTTCTTTTTAGTAATTATGATACCAAAATACTTTCTTGATTATGTATCAAAAAACACTATTGTCGAAAGTCAAGTTACACTTTTAAAGGATAAGTTACAACTATTCATGATCGATCCCAATATTTCATGATTAATTACTATTATAACTTGATCTTTAAAATGTATATATAACTTAAGCTATTTTGAATTTTAGCAGTTCTAAATTTCAAGTATTAAGACTCAGAGATACATATTAACATCCGAATCCAATGGTAAGCTTTCATTTCCTCAATTATGTTGCATGGTATTCCAGCATAAGCAATTAGCTGATGCATGCATTAATCACCATCACATGATGGACCAGTGATGCCCACATGGACCACAAGAGATGATGAGGGGAAAAAAAATTACTTTCAGTGTTTGCTTGGTTTGGTTGGAAATCCCATTCAACAATCATGTACCAAGTTGCCTATTTATGTGTTGCACACAAAAGCAGGTGGTAGATGGTATGTTTTGTTACAAATCATGAACCAAGCCCAATGGCAGAGCCAAGGGTGATAGGACACTGGCCTATTAGATGCCCTACACTGTACGTTGTGTACACAGGAAAGATTGAACTAGTGGCCCTTTGTTTTAAATAGGTCCCGCGTAAGAGAAAAAAATAAACTCCCCTGCAGTTGCACTAGAAAAACATGGACTTGGGATCTTTTCCGATATGAAAGTGAAAATGTTAATATGAGTAACGAAAAGTCCGGTGAAAAATATGATCAATTGTCAGTGGAAGGTTTTTATTATGTTCAGTCAATTTACGTAGAGTAAATTGGTTTCCAAGGAACCCCTGAAAAGGTAGCTATTTAATGGGTACGTGAAAGTGACGAAATTGCTTTGATTACAAAATCATACCTGTTTGTTAGAGCAAATCGAATGATCGGGCAAAAGGCTGCCCCCTTTCCTTTCCTTATATATGAACCTTGCATCATCAAAGCTTTTCTAACTCGGCCTGGTCTAATTGCCCTACATAATTGGTGCTTCTAAAGACAAAACTCTCATCATAATTTGACGACCTAAAATCTTTGATAGTGGCCTTTAGTCTTTTGATTAGAGTAGAGGTTGCGAGATTTTTCTCACACTTGCCGCTTTAGGAAAACTTGATTTTGTCACAAGTGAGTTCGCCAACCGGTCAACAAATTTCGGCATGCGATGAAAGGAGCACCGGTGTACAATTTTTGTCGCTCAAATGTCTTGATTTTTATATTAAATGTTGGATTCATATCTCACTAGCGTTTTTTAGTTTTTTGGAGTTTAGCTTGTTTTTTCCAAACGCCACATTTTCTCTATTTTCTTACGGCGTCAATTATGTACCATAAATTTAAATAAGAATCATTATTTATAAGTGGATTTTTAGAAATATGTGGTGAGTCATCTACAATTGAGAGCAGGCATATTGTAAGGATTAGGATATGCTCGAAAGCCATCATCGTCTTCACTTACTCTACTCACGCTATGACTTTAGGGTGATCATCTCTAGAAAGAAAAGTGGGGTTCCATTGATCACCCAGTGGTCCAGGACCAGTTTCCATGTCTATGTTTGTTCAATTCTTGGCACTTTTGTAAAGCATAGAGAAAGCTATGTTGGATCCAACTATCGATTTACAGCAAGAAATGTGATGCCCTTAAAATCGGGGGTTTTTTGTCAACTATTGACCACCCGTCAACTCGTAGAAGTACTCATGATTGTCGCACCACCCGACTTCACGTCAACACTAATCCCTTAACCTGAATTGTATCCACACACCCGTGATCTTTTACACATCAATTTATTGTCATTTATGTCCCATAAAACACCTTTGATCAAGAGAAAACAGTGCCCAAGATATTAGAGAAATATTTCAAAAAAATTAAAGTTTTGAGAAAACCTACCAGTANAGTGATTTATACCATATTGATAGGATGATTTCGCAAGCATCTCCTTATTACTTTCCATGAAACCCTAAGTCAATATGGCAGCAACAAAGTTTATAGAGCACTAAGAATCAGATATATCCTATGCAACAATACTATATCATATTACTTTTAACTCTTCAATATCGTGCTTGCGGCTTTACTCATTAATAAGGCATCCGAAGTCAAAGCAGGTTTTTCTATACATTCACATAACCATAACAATTTTGTCTTTTTCTTTTTAGTAATTATGATACCAAAATACTTTCTTGATTATGTATCAAAAAACACTATTGTCGAAAGTCAAGTTACACTTTTAAAGGATAAGTTACAACTATTCATGATCGATCCCAATATTTCATGATTAATTACTATTATAACTTGATCTTTAAAATGTATATATAACTTAAGCTATTTTGAATTTTAGCAGTTCTAAATTTCAAGTATTAAGACTCAGAGATACATATTAACATCCGAATCCAATGGTAAGCTTTCATTTCCTCAATTATGTTGCATGGTATTCCAGCATAAGCAATTAGCTGATGCATGCATTAATCACCATCACATGATGGACCAGTGATGCCCACATGGACCACAAGAGATGATGAGGGGAAAAAAAATTACTTTCAGTGTTTGCTTGGTTTGGTTGGAAATCCCATTCAACAATCATGTACCAAGTTGCCTATTTATGTGTTGCACACAAAAGCAGGTGGTAGATGGTATGTTTTGTTACAAATCATGAACCAAGCCCAATGGCAGAGCCAAGGGTGATAGGACACTGGCCTATTAGATGCCCTACACTGTACGTTGTGTACACAGGAAAGATTGAACTAGTGGCCCTTTGTTTTAAATAGGTCCCGCGTAAGAGAAAAAAATAAACTCCCCTGCAGTTGCACTAGAAAAACATGGACTTGGGATCTTTTCCGATATGAAAGTGAAAATGTTAATATGAGTAACGAAAAGTCCGGTGAAAAATATGATCAATTGTCAGTGGAAGGTTTTTATTATGTTCAGTCAATTTACGTAGAGTAAATTGGTTTCCAAGGAACCCCTGAAAAGGTAGCTATTTAATGGGTACGTGAAAGTGACGAAATTGCTTTGATTACAAAATCATACCTGTTTGTTAGAGCAAATCGAATGATCGGGCAAAAGGCTGCCCCCTTTCCTTTCCTTATATATGAACCTTGCATCATCAAAGCTTTTCTAACTCGGCCTGGTCTAATTGCCCTACATAATTGGTGCTTCTAAAGACAAAACTCTCATCATAATTTGACGACCTAAAATCTTTGATAGTGGCCTTTAGTCTTTTGATTAGAGTAGAGGTTGCGAGATTTTTCTCACACTTGCCGCTTTAGGAAAACTTGATTTTGTCACAAGTGAGTTCGCCAACCGGTCAACAAATTTCGGCATGCGATGAAAGGAGCACCGGTGTACAATTTTTGTCGCTCAAATGTCTTGATTTTTATATTAAATGTTGGATTCATATCTCACTAGCGTTTTTTAGTTTTTTGGAGTTTAGCTTGTTTTTTCCAAACGCCACATTTTCTCTATTTTCTTACGGCGTCAATTATGTACCATAAATTTAAATAAGAATCATTATTTATAAGTGGATTTTTAGAAATATGTGGTGAGTCATCTACAATTGAGAGCAGGCATATTGTAAGGATTAGGATATGCTCGAAAGCCATCATCGTCTTCACTTACTCTACTCACGCTATGACTTTAGGGTGATCATCTCTAGAAAGAAAAGTGGGGTTCCATTGATCACCCAGTGGTCCAGGACCAGTTTCCATGTCTATGTTTGTTCAATTCTTGGCACTTTTGTAAAGCATAGAGAAAGCTATGTTGGATCCAACTATCGATTTACAGCAAGAAATGTGATGCCCCTAAAATCGGGGGTTTTTTGTCAACTATTGACCACCCGTCAACTCGTAGAAGTACTCATGATTGTCGCACCACCCGACATCACGTCAACACCAATCCCTTAACTTGAATTGTATCCACACACCCGTGATCTTTTACACATCAATTTATTGTCATTTATGTCCCATAAAACACCTTTGATCAAGAGAAAACAGTGCCCAAGATATTAGAGAAATATTTCAAAAAAATTAAAGTTTTGAGAAAACCTACCAGTAGAAGTGAGCACTGAATTCCTATTTTACAAAAATCTGTGAAAACCGATAGGTAGGTGTGTTCATAAACCTACCAGTAGAAAAAAGCTATTGGAATTTTCCTACCGCAAAACAACTGATGTTCTACCGGTAGGTTTTGCCTACTGGACCACGTCTACCAATAGGTTTGCACAAAAACCTATCGGTAGGTGTGTCCAAAATTGTCTGGTTCTCTTGTTTTCGATNTTAAAAAACTTTCTTGATTATGTATCAAAAAACACTATTGTTGAAAGTCAAGTTACACTTTTAAATGATAAGTTACAACTATTCATGATCGATCCCAATATTTCATGATTAATTACTATTATANTTGGTTCACCTGTTTTCGATTTTCAATTTATTCCAATCCACTCCAAAAGCCATCCAATACATGAATAATCAAGTTTTCCATACAATATATGGTACATAAGAGTTCTATTACAATCCCATTCATATAATTAAATGCCAAAATNCTGGTTCTCTTGTTTTCGATTTTCAATTTATTCCAATCCACTCCAAAAGCCATCCAATACATGAATAATCAAGTTTTCCATACAATATATGGTACATAAGAGTTCTATTACAATCCCATTCATATAATTAAATGCCAAAATTAATTTTTTTCCAAAAGTCTTGCAAAATCATGGAATAAGCACGTATCGGCTTTTTTCATCCTTGAGGCTCCAAATGTGAGTTATTCACCAGCGTAAACCCCGCACCTGAAATATTTTTTCATAAAAGGTGAGTTACGCTCAATAGAATATCTCTTAAAGANTTTCTTGAAGCGTAAAACAAGTTATAGAACATTCAAGAACCAAATCAAGCTCAAATCTTCACTTTTCCTAAAATTTCGTTTTTGAAACTTTGGTAAAATCCCTCTTTTTTGATATGGTAGCGTAGCCACGATGACGAGACCGACTTTTGTTCTTGGCTCGGGTTGATTCGAGTGACGACGAGGCGTAGATCGTAGGGAGAAGGNAAAGCTACTCCTCAACCTAGGTGCATATGAAAATGTTCACATGCGACATTCAACAAGAAGCAACCATCTCAATCAAAAATATGCATCTCCATGATAAGAATCACAATGTCATACCATGAAATAAGATGAGACCCACTCATGCAACTCCACCCGAGCCCTTGTTGACTCTCATAACACATGCAATGNTTGGATTTATCTCTTTTTCCCTCTCTTCCTTCTCCAACGTGAAGACCTAGCAAAAAATGCAAAGAAATATGATATTTATCCCCTATTTATATCATAAAATCATGTAAAAGCTCAGACTCGGTCACACATGCTTAGGGTATGGAAATTTAAGTTTTTGTTGGGTTTGTATCTCAAAAAAAAAAAAAATTTCAAAATTATTTTTGATAAGAGTTTTTGAAAATTATCTTTTGTGTCGCATAATTTGTTTAGTTATATAATTCTAAAAACAGTTCTACGGAATAAAAAATAGTAAAACTTATTTAAANCGTATACATCAACACGTTTTATGGACTAAACCAAGGTAGTTCGTATCCTAATTATCGGGTCTTACACTCAAGGGATCGTCTAGCCTTTTTTGCAAATTTCAACCCTATTTTCAATGCAAACCATGAGACTCAGTCGAACCTCAGTCTAACTATCTCGAGCCCACATGTNCAATAAAAATAGAAATGTAATGGTGTGATGGACATCGTTGTGGTGGTGAGAGTGTGGTGGTATTGGTGATGAAAGTTTAATGGTGGCAGTGGTGGGTGTGGTGATGGTGATAGTATGGTAGTGGTAGTACTTTCTAAATTTTAGAAAGGTTTTTTTTTAAAAACACATAAAAAGACACTAACTTATTCTCTAAATCTATCTCGTTTTTATTCTCAATTTTCAAAAAACTAAAATAAAAAAAAATGATCAAATAATTTTTCTCTCAAAAATTATTTTCAAAAATAAAAAACTATTTCTGATATGTAAACCAAATAGGATCTAAGCCTTCACATACATCTGAAGCTTTATCTTTGAATGCTTATATATTGCACGAGTTTTTCATTACTACAGAATCTAAGTAGGATCAAATGTACATAATCTCACTTTAGTATGCGGAGATGTTATTTTTACAATTCAAACATTCGACACTTAGTTCACGACACCTTAACAATATGCTAAGGCCTACCCTCCGTCATTTATATATTCTGAAATCTTTATGTTAGTTTGACAATTATATACCATTAAGCAATGTTGATTATAATTAAATCCTTGGGATTTGAACTCTTGTATATATTTCTTAATAGCCCTAATTTATNCTTCTTGAAGCGTAAAACAAGTTATAGAACATTCAAGAACCAAATCAAGCTCAAATCTTCACTTTTCCTAAAATCTCGTTTTTGAAACTTTGGTAAAATCCCTCCTTTTTGGTATGGTAGCGTAGCCACGATGACGAGACCGACTTTTGTTCTTGGCTCGGGTTGATTCGAGTGACGACGAGGCGTAGATCGTAGGGAGAAGGCTGGATTTATCTCTTTTTCCCTCTCTTCCTTCGTGAAGACCTAGCAAAAAATACAAAGAAATATGATATTTATCCCCTATTTATATCATAAAATCATGTAAAAGCTCAGACTCGGTCACACATGCTTAGGGTATGGAAATTTAAGTTTTTGTTGGGTTTGTATCTCAAAAAAAAAAAAAATTTCAAAANATGCTTAGGGTATGGAAATTTAAGTTTTTGTTGGGTTTGTATCTCAAAAAAAAAAAAAATTCAAAATTATTTTTGATAAGAGTTTTTGAAAATTATCTTTTGTGTCGCATAATTTGTTTAGTTATATAATTCTAAAAACAGTTCTACGGAATAAAAAATAGTAAAACTTATTTAAACAATAACCCAAAAAAAATAAAAATAGAAATGTAGTGGTGTGATGGACATCGTCGTGGTGGTGAGAGTGTGGTGGTGGTAGAAGTGTGGTTGTATTGGTGATGAAAGTTTAATGGTGGCAGTGGTGGGTGTGGTGATGGTGATAGTATGGTAGTGGTAGTACTTTATAAATTTTAGAAAGGTTTTTTTTTAAAACACATAAAAAGACACTAATTTATTCTCTAAATCTATCTCGTTTTTATTCTCAATTTTCAAAAAACTAAAATAAAAAAAAATGATCAAATAATTTTTCTCTCAAAATTTATTTTCAAAAATAAAAAACTATTTCTGATATGTAAACCAAATAGGATCTAAGCCTTCACATACATCTGAAGCTTTATCTTTGAATGCTTATATATTTCAAAGGGCATCTCACTGCACAAGTTTTTCATTACTACAGAATCTAAGTAGGATTAAATGTACATAATCTCACTTTAGTATGCGGAGATGTTATTTTTACAATTCAAACATTCGACACTTAGTTCACGACACCTTATCAATATGCTAAGGCCTACCCTCCGTCATTTATATATTCTGAAATCTTTATGTTAGTTTGACAATTATATACCATTAAGCAATGTTGATTATAATTAAATCCTTGGGATTTGAACTCTTGTATATATTTCTTAATAGCCCTAATTTATCATTAGACTAAGGTTCTATTTAAGAAAGAACATCCTTGAAACCTAACATTATTGGCAAAGCTTGACCTTAAACGAAAAAACTGACATTGGTCATTTTGAACAGGAGTGACCTCTTTCTCTATTTTTTTTCAGCTTTCACCTCTCATATTTCCTTTTATCTTTTCAAATAATTCCCTCCCTGCTTATTTTAAAGTGCGAAATGTTCTTGAGACTTAAAAAAACTAATTTAATTATTATAATTATAATTATTTAATTTTTTTAATAAAATTTTGTCATTATCATTAATCAGCAAATTAAATCTATAATTTAAGTCCCAATAATATTACTCTTATAAAATATGTTTTCATTAATATATATTCTCTTATTCACAAAAGTTGTAAATTATAAGCATAGTATTGAATTCTTTTTTTTTCGATACCATAGTCTGAAAGCTCAACTATAAGTCAACCCAAAATACGAACTTCTTAACCACAAATTTAATTTCTCAAACATAGTGTAAGTTTGTAACTTTTCATTATCTATATGTTAATAACTTCATCAACTTCCATGATTCAATCAAAAAATTCTCATATATATATGAGCGATAATTTATATTTAATTGGAATAGATAAATATAATAAAATAGAATAAGAATATAAATTTTGTGCACCACACAAAGTCTACTGCTTGTTATCTTTTTATTATGCAACCCTTACAACGCTAAACTCGGGAATATGATTATGGTACCGTATAACAACTTTTTTGATATTATGCTAAAAAAATAATTCTCATTGCTTAATTTAAATTTGAGTTATTTATAATCATTCATCCTAAAAATAATAAATTAAAATAATATTATAATTCAATCGGTTGCCACGATAAAATCAAACAATATAAAGAGATATAATACTAAAAAAATAAATTTATTATTATTATTATTATTATTAAATCCAAACTTTTTTTTTTTTTTTGGATCAGGAGTTTAAATCCAAACTCTAATGGTGGTTTTAGGGAGTGTCGCTCAAGTACCGGCAGAGTTTGTCTTTATGTGATGAAAATGTGATAGTGAAACGACGTGTGGCGTGCTGTGGGGCCCAGGGAAACACCACCTGAACCGGGGTTAGTCACGCATGCGCTTTGGCTGCACCGGCCCCATCACTCTCTGTCTTGTCCCTTTTGTTTTGTGTAGTTTTGTACACTCTCTCTTCTACCCCTCTTGTATTTCTGTCCTTTTTACTCTCCCTCTTGTTCAACCAAAAAACAGAAAAGAAAAAATCTCTTTTATTTAGTTTTTGGAATCAATTCTCTTTGAGCAATTCTAAAACACATTTATATAGAATGGTATTTTAAAAAATAAATTTAAAATTATAATGTTTTAATTAAAAAATTACAAACTTATCTTACACATGTAAACTACTCCTCTTTCTGGCATCACATCAGAGTGGCAAAAACAAAGAAAAATAAAAAATAAAAAAAAATTGGACCACTTAACATTAATTCTAAACATTGAAGATGTGATTATAAAAACTGATAACCCAAGGACAACATTGGCAACTATCACATTCTTTAAGGATGAAAATTATATTCAATCCTAACCATTTTTTAAGGAAAAAAAAGTTTTACAACCCTAAGAGTGGGCCCTAAAATTTAGTTTATCTATTAGATCGGGCCAATGAAGGCATTTATGCTCCGTTTAGTAGAAATAATAAAAAATAAGAAGGATAGAAAGTACGAGAAATACATTTTCTATCCTTAAAGAATAGAAAATAGCAATGATACACTTTCTTTCTTTTGTGTTTGGTTGGATGGATGAAAAATAAAAATAACTAATTTTTTTTTTAAAATTTTTTGTGCTGATTAAGATTATGGATGACAATCGAGTCGTACCGTGTTAGATTCATGTTGAGTTATAAAATTATGAGTTTTTTATATTTTCTTGTTCGCGTGTTAGGTTATTTTCAAGTTCAGGTCAAATTGAGTCATATCATCGTGTTGAGTCAAAAATTTTAACCCTTAGTTAAGATGAAAATTTTTTTTTTTTATTTAAATTTTTTATTTTTTATTTTTAAATTTTTTAATATATATATATTTTATCATTATACTTAATATATAAAGAAATAAGATACATATCAACACAAATAATTAACTTTTTATCCACTTTTCTTCCGATTTTAGAGGGATTGATTTTGGTGAGTTGGAAAGAAAGTTAATCCATCTACTTTTCCATCTTTCATATTTTCCTTCTTTACCAAACATGATGTTTTATTTATTCCTCCAACTTTCTATCCTTCCAACTTTTCATTCTTTAATTTTTTTTATCATATCAAACGGAGCATTAAGCTTGACTATGTTGGCCCAATATAGATTTTGGAATCAGCCTTTCTTCAGCCCCATTATAAGATCCAAGATTTTTTTTTGGTCTTTTTTGTTATGTCATTCACAACAACGTTATTGGATCATGTCACTATCACATTATTATGTCAGTAAATTAGATTATTTTTTCGGGTCTCAATAGCATCACTCTCTTGTTAAACGATTCAAAAGGCGAAGTAATGAACTCTTTGTGGATTCAATATCCAGAATGAGTACCCTTCATGACCTTCAAATTTCTTTCTCATGTGTAGTGAATGACATTAATGTCAACAACTAATCCTATTCTTTTCTTGAGAATTCCTGTCAATAATGATGATATACCCACTATGTTAATAAAATATATTAATTTTTGACTGTATGCTTGGTTAAGGAAATTTTTATGATAATATATATATATATATATATATATATATATATATATATATATATATATTTATACTCTCTCTTATACANGAGGGATTGATTTTGGTGAGTTGGAAAGAAAGTTAATCCATCTACTTTTCCATCTTTCATATTTTCCTTCTTTACCAAACATGATGTTTTATTTATTCCTCCAACTTTCTATCCTTCCAACTTTTCATTCTTTAATTTTTTTTATCATATCAAACGGAGCATTAAGCTTGACTATGTTGGCCCAATATAGATTTTGGAATCAGCCTTTCTTCAGCCCCATTATAAGATCCAAGATTTTTTTTTGGTCTTTTTTGTTATGTCATTCACAACAACGTTATTGGATCATGTCACTATCACATTATTATGTCAGTAAATTAGATTATTTTTTCGGGTCTCAATAGCATCACTCTCTTGTTAAACGATTCAAAAGGCGAAGTAATGAACTCTTTGTGGATTCAATATCCAGAATGAGTACCCTTCATGACCTTCAAATTTCTTTCTCATGTGTAGTGAATGACATTAATGTCAACAACTAATCCTATTCTTTTCTTGAGAATTCCTGTCAATAATGATGATATACCCACTATGTTAATAAAATATATTAATTTTTGACTGTATGCTTGGTTAAGGAAATTTTTATGATAATATATATATATATATATATATATATATATATATATATATATATATAATCATCTTTGTTTTAATTTAGTTGTGAAGTGTAACACATATTTGATATGAAAGAATCAATAAGTAATGTGTTACACCTGGTGCAAAGAACCAAATGAGACGATTTAAATTTACAATAGATGATTTGCTAAAAGGGATGATTGATGGCGCAAGAGAGTTCTTAGCATGGGATTGCGCTTTGGAAAGTATACTTCGATGGCCACAAGTTTGTCTGCAATAGGATGTTTCCAAGTCAAATATTTTCATGGCCAAAGTTGGCTGCAAGTGGAATTCACTGCACAGATGCAGTCAATTAGGAAAAACATATATAGTCCGACAAAGGCCTGGAAAGTTGTTGATGAAAGCAGAAAGTTGTACCGGGCAACTGGTGGAGGGGGTCCGGTCGACTGGTTAATAAGGCTTGAAGAAGAGGACTTGGGCATTCAAAATGTGATATTGAAGAAAGCTCCTTGTGGTGATTATTTTGCCTAAAAAATCTATTGTGATTTTCTCTCTCGTTGTATTATTTGAGAGAGGGGCTCTTTATTGTAAGCACAGAAAAAAATTCTTGATTTGAAAAACTTGAGATTGTGAGAGTGTGCCTTCACCAAATGAAGAAGGCAAAGGTTGTAAGAGGTTTGATTTTCACCGATTAAAGAAGGTTGAGATAGTGAAAGACGAGCTCTAAGGAAGAGATTGGATAAAATTGTGTTATGATCAAACCTCTTTAAATTGTATTTATTCTTCTTCTTTCATACTACTCACTTGCATCATATTTTTTTTTTTATCTTGTTGATCATACAATTATTTACATTGCATCATTTGGGAGACTTAAAAAAAGCAAAAATTAGTCATTGACTCATACAACCTAATTCACTCACCTCTTAGGTTACGTTTGGTCCAACATTACCGAGGCTAATTCATAATTTCAACCTACACTGAACTCAATTGTATACAGTTAAACGTTGATTACATATGAACTAAGTAAATTTTGATATGACACAATTTATACATAAAGTAAATGTAACATTACAGAATCTACTGAGAGAACAAGGGGAATCCTCCAACAGTAACAACTTAGTATCACTAGGTTGCTAAAGTCCATCTTGTGGGTGTCATTTTAAGACCCTCAATCAATTATCAGATGGCAAAGTCATGGATAAAGACAGCAAAGTAACCAGGAACAGTGTTACTTGTTACTGAAATGTCACTCAGAAGCCTCAACTTTATATAAATCAAAAAGGTGATGGGATATTGGTTTCGTAATATGGATTATTTCAAACCTGATTTTTCACGAGTATTGAACCACATTTACTAATTTGAGAGCGCTGAATAGAAAGATGTGAAAGTGACTCATGGGTGAAACTAAAATCNGATTATTTCAAACCTGATTTTTCACGAGTATTGAACCACATTTACTAAATTTGAGAGCGCTGAATAGAAAGATGTGAAAGTGACTCATGGGTGAAACTAAAATCAAGAACCAAGTTTATCGGAAACAGTGATGTAGAAGCTAATTTAGTGGTTTCAAAATCAATACTTGTGGATCAAGTTCAACTTTATTAATCAGCACGGATAGCTCATTAATATGCCGTTAGCTTGGGGCAAATCGTAAATTCAAATTTTATTTTAACTTTTATCAGTAATTTTCATATTTTAGTAATTAATGTCAGTGGATAGTTAATAGATTATAAGTATCGAAATTTTACTATGAAGAAATGAGTTTAATGTGACTCTGGCTTTCCTCGTCAAAAGAAAAAAAGAAGAAAAATTCACCTTCATAGCTTAACAAGCCTAGTTTGTCAATTTCGATCAAGTTTAATATGAATTGGATTCAACTAACTCTATTAAATGTCAATGGGATTCATCATATTTATGTTTTGCATTGATTTCATAATTTTGGCGTTTGGTTACCATAAAAACTTGATACGAGAATAATACATGTAGCATGTACATCGGATAATTTGGGATTCTTTGTAAGACTTTAACGTTAAAATTTGAAATAATAATCTTGAAACCGTTCATCCAAAAAACCCAATAATCTTTTGGCAACATAATTTAATAATGACTTTTATGGCGTCTACTACACTAAAACGATAAGACTAACACCTAGATCGTTTGTATAGACAAATTTTTTGGGTGTTAAGTCTAAAGTCGAGGGGGATACTGTGATAACCCGACTTGAAGCTGGACGCTTTGGGCATGATGCGTTTAAATTGAAATTGGGACGAGTTGTTAACTAAGATATCTTAAGTTTAAATTTTGATAATATTTTAAAACTAAACCATGAAGGATTTGTCAGTCATAAGTGATTTATCCTTATAAATATCCTAATTCTAGCGTAGATAACTTGTCTTTAACCAAATCAGAAAGAGGATTAGTAGAGGTGCAATTCAATTGATCCTAACACTCTTCATCGCTGAAAAAAAAAAAAAAGAATAGCATTGGGAGTTTTGGACAAACAAAACAAGGATAAGGTGTTCAAATTATGACATGCATACGTGGTGTTGGCTAAAAGTCAGGTTATCAAGGGGGCCACCATGCATAAAGACAGCTAATAACATTTTTTTTTCTTTTTTCACTATTTAGAATCATCTCAACCATGTGTCTTTTGAAATTATAATTATTATCTAAATTTGGATTATATATAATAATTTATACTATTTGAAAAAATTGGAAGTTAAATATTAAAAACTGAATACTGAATTTAAAGTGTTGAATATTAAATTTTTTAATTTATAGACATTTACACTGAAGTTTAATTATTAAATTGAATTTAATTATTTAACAGATATAAAGAATTCAAGTATGAAAATTATTATTATTCTAATTTTATCTTTTTTTTAACTGTCTCACTCTATTATCTTATTCCTAACACCACCAATGGTTTTGGGAGCATTGGTGGCAGGCTCGGGTGATTATTAAAAAATTAAGAGTATAAAATACATTAAAAGCATATTTGTTCATTATGAGAAATTTATAAAATATTTATTAACTAACATTTTGAGCATTAAATATTAGATTTAATTGCATTGGAGGTCCCCAAAGTATGTAATTTATCTTATTTTAGTCCCCAGTAGTTCAATTGCATTATTTTGGTCCCTGAAATATTAAATATATTTCTACATAATCTCTAAAGCAAACAGTGTACAGATTGGTAACAATTTTTTATTATAAACTTGTTACATGATACTTAAATATGGATAAAAAAAATAATTTGGATAATTTTTAACCAAATTTTTACTCCAATTTTGGTTAAATACCTACCTAAATTACACAATTTTGATCATGAGCTATCTAAATTTTGATCAAGAGCTACCCATATTATATATTTTTTTGTCAAAAGTTACCCAAATTTTGTTTAAGAACAATCAAAATTATTTTTTATCCATATTTAACTATTACATGGCAAGTTTATGATAAAAATTGTTAACAATCTGGATATTATCTGCTTGAAGGATCATATAAAAACTTATTCAATACTTTAGGAACCAAAATAATACAATTAAAACATTAAATACTAAAATGAGACAAATTTCATACTTTAAAGACATTTAATGCAATTAATCCTAAATAATAAATAAGTGGCTTGCTACTCAAAATTTTGACCTATTTTTAAAAAGTTTTTAAAATATTAAGTAGTACGAGTTTTAAGTTAACAAACGAATTTAATTTATTAAATGTTTAAAACATTCAATTTTAAGTATTAAATGATTTTATCAAACATCCAGTAAATGTGGGGGTTATCATTTGAGTTGGCACTTCTTCATCCCTAGTCCGAACCTTAACACACGCAAAATTACAGGAAAAACGAAAGTCTACAGTCACAATTTGGAGGAGTTGTGTACTCAAAGTTCTTTTTTATTATTATTATTATTATTATTATTTATAATCATAATAATTTAATCCTTTTTTTCCGCTCCAACCATCATACGGGGTAGAAATAGATTCAGCAATATTGTACAAACTTACAAAATGACCAAGCTAAAGACATGACGTTTATCTAAAAAGACGATTCGACACCAAATTGAAAAATGAAACAGACAAGATAAGATCGTGCAGTGTTTAGAATCTAAAAAACTAGATGGAGGGGACTGGGATCTAGACATCACATTTTAAATTCAAACAATAATTGAGTCGAATTATTCAGACTCGATTTAAATAGGACTTAACTCGATTAATTTTTTAGATTTATTTAAATGGGTTCGTTAATAACTCGTAAAACTTAATTTGTTTATGTGTAAAATATTTAAATTACACAGGCTCGGTTCATTTTATAAACGAGCTGAGCTTATTTTAAATTTTGGTATAACATCAGCACTTTTCTGATGGTCTACGGTAGGGGGTCTAGCTGAAGAGAACATATAAACTAAAAAAAAATGCAGTGAAATTTCAGAAAAGACAGGGGGTATCGTTGAAAATAGACCCATTGAGAGGGAGCGTATATAAAATTTTCCCAAAAAAAATAACAACATTAAAATAAAAAAACAGTGCTAAAACCAGATGCAGCAGTCCCAAACTAAAACCTGGGAATGGTATTGGCGTCGCCTGGTGTATTTACATGTAATAAGTTCATTGAAATAGTCGAAATATATACAACCTGTTTGACCAGCAACTGGCTTTTAAAAATTATTAGTTGTTGCATACATACATGCGTTGTACATGAATAGTTTTAAGTTATAATTCCTGTATATAATTTATAAGGTTATATGTATGAATAATTAATAGTAAAAATAAGAGTAAACCTAATGAAAATATGAGAAAAAATAATAAACATAAAACCAAGAAAGATTAAAAAATCCTAAATGAATATTATAACTACCAACAGTCAAAAAATCTACCTCTCATATCTATCTATATTAGATATTATATTTGTTTGAGTTTGTATATGATGGATCCACAGTGCATCCAACCACCAGATAAAAATTTTCATTATCCTCATTCTTATAGAGAAAAGAAATGTATGGATTGCTAAAAGTGAAGAAGTTGTTGCCGATATCATAGAGACATGAAACAGGTGACAAAATAGTCACTCTTTGCCACTCGGTCAAATATCTCCAACCATTAGACTACTTACCTCTACTCATCCGCCCTTAATCTTTGACTCTGTCATCAACTAAACAAAATATCCAATATGAAATATGTAATAAAAAAAACTCGTACAACAACAACAACAACAACAACAACAACAGAAAGTGAACAAGAAGAACAAAGATCTATGAGGGAAGAGTGAACAACGAAATCCTCTTATTCAGTTCCTAATCTGTAGATGCTTCTAACCGCAAGATCCCAAAATAGTAAAAATAGCAATAATTCATTCCCCATACCCATAACCAAATAGTAAAATTACTCACAAGAACAAATACCGATTTCCCAAAAAGAAAAAAGACTTGTTCCGTGTGATACTGTGGAAAGCCTTGTTCATTAGATATCCCCACCTTCAAGTAGGATAGATGACAAGATTTTTGGATAAGCAACAAAATAAGCAAGGTTGTCAACAAATTCACATTATTCTTAATTATAATCGAGTATAGCACCAGAGAGTCTAATTCACTTGCTCTTCACTCTCACTATACACTTTATCAATAGAACGCAATAACCTTCCTATTACTTTTCATGAAGTGAAGTATGCACCTGGTTAGTATGTTGAAAAGGTTGTCCTCTATAAGGAAATCAAATCCAAAGGCATTTTCTTCATGTGACTAAAACAACTGACTTAACTACGGGAAGTTGAGCAACTATAGAACACAAACTTTCACAATACACATTGATATAGAAAATAGGGGAGGATGCCATAGTAAAAAGAATATATTTTATTGGATTAGGACCAGCAAGTATAGTATGAGAAAGTTATAGTGGACAATAACTTTTTTTTTTTAAATTTGAAGGAACAACCTACAACACATGCTATTAGTTGCTGGTGGCCTTGTTCCTTGTTTTGGCCAGATAAAAAGTTAACAGGTCGGTGCCCAACATCGAATGCCTTTGAATCCAAGATTTGTTATAGTCCAAATTTTGCCTCTTGGAGCTGAGCGCCTCATAGCTGGAATGGTCAAGGAAGGAAAGTTTTCGTTTTATACTCCACATTCATTGGGAGATTGTTGTTATCGTGATCTGCCCAGTCAAGGAAGGGAGGAGATTACTGCTTCAAGACTCTCAACATTTTCGGCCTTATCCTAGGAGATGACTAAAGCTTGGTATTCGAATTCCAACTGAAGCCGAGGTTTGCTACAATCCAAACCCTGCCTCTTCAAGTTCGAATACTCCAACGTCAATCATGTGCATGGAGAAGTATTTAATGGTAAGTGGTGGGCCATAGGCATGCATGGTCAGTTTGTTAGAATGGAAGAATATTAAGTGGGGAACATAATCAAAAGGATTAAGCTAATACTTAGTTTCGGCTAAGCTTTAGAAAACAATTCTTTTATGTAAGCGGCAAGGTTTATGTCCTCCCCTATTAATAAATTTTGCCCTAAATAGGTTTCACTTAAAAAAATAACTGCCATAGCTACTGACAGACCAATTGGGTGCTTAAGGCCAACATGCCAAAGATTACTAAGCCCCCAAATTGTGTTTGAGGGTTGGCATTTATTGTAAGTAAAAATGGCCTAGGTAGAGAGTAGAAGAAGAATAATGAACATTCCCAATCACTCCAAGTCCACCATGACCTTACAAGTGCCACAATAGTAGGTCTAATGAAGAACTGCCTAACATTATACATAGTTCTTATGAGCATCAATCGACCAAGTGTCAAGATATATTTATCACACAAATATTTAAAACTACCATTGGATGAAATGAAAAAAGAAATGAAGTTAATATCAACTGTAGGTTTTAACTCCCACCTCACAAGAACCCCCCCCCCCCCCCCAAAAAAAAAAAAAAAAAAACTAATCAAGTGATCTTTCCTCCCTCCCCACTACCCTCCTACAAAAATCTCTTCATCATTTTTTCAAGTGTCATAGCTACTTTCCCTAGTATTTTAAATAAAGNCATGTGTGCTTGTCTATAAAGTATTATCAACATAAGAAGAGAGGTAGAGAGGAAATTAGATATACCTTGTGCTGAGCCATAAGAGTACATCACCATTATAGAAAATTCTCACTGCCAACACTTTGGGTGGATTACAATCTCATATAATTATTGTCAAAACAGCTTAACAATCTAATTTTTTTGAATTCAAATTTGAGATTAAACATATATTTGTGATGGATCGATTGAAAAATAGATCGACAACTTTTACTCGCTTTGTATAAAATTTCAATTCAACATCTCTACTGGGCAATTAATGGAGCTTCCTTTTTCCTGCATTGCTTTCAAGAACAGAGGACTTCAATTCACCTCAGTCGGATAAGAAAATCAAGCCCAAAAAAATTCAGATACATTTGTATAGAATAGAAATGTAGGCACACATGGTGGCTATTGTGAGAAGAGTCAAAGAATTCACTACAAACATGGTTAATTTGGACAAACCCTCATAGGTTTTAGAGGTTGAGGTTAGCTGTTATGTTATCAAAGAAAATTGGTGGAGACACGATATTTAGTACAGTGATCATATTTACAAGAGTTTTAATCTAAAAATTCCTATACCCAAAAAGGAGGCCAACTTGTGTTTTTATCATGCACCAGATCAAAATAAAACAAAAATGAGAGAGAGAGAGAGAGGGTGTAGTCCCACATAGCTTAACACTCTATTGGAGCACTGAACTGAGTGGCTATGGTTTGCCTGTAGACCACAAGAAACCCACATAAAACTCAAAACTACCTTAAATCCAAATTTTTAAAGTTTTGTCCACATAATCAAAATATAACATAATCTACACTGGAACCCGCTGCTATAAGATGATGACCAAGTGAAACAGTGGAGAGAAGGAGAACACGAAACCAAATAACAAAATAAGTAGGGGGTCGTTCGAGTTAACACTAAATAATTGAAATCAAATGCCAGAAACGAACAAGAATTCACCTGCCAAAACATAAAAAACCAAATCACATTCCTAATCAGAATGACAATCAAACATACCTAATTCTCTCAATGGACGCAATTCCAAAACTCTCACCATAGGTTTTGAATTCGAGTCGATTCGCCGACTGTGAGAGCTAACTATTTCCGAGAGGGAGAAAGATTTTAGGGGGTGAAGTAAGTGCAGTAGATAGAGAGAGAATTGAAAGCACGAGCAATGAACGGAAGTAACGTGCATGCATATGAAGTGGCCAAAGACGACGATTCTGTGTGTCATTAAATTTAGAGGACAACCAAGGCATACTCGTAATGTTGGAGGATAAAAATAGAAAAATAATGTTTTTCATGTATGTTGATATTTTAAAGTAGAATATATTTACGGCAAAAAAAAAAAAAAACAACAACCACAACATGGAGAAAATATTCATTGCAAAGGTGACACCATTCAATTAGAAGACAACAAATAGAAAATGTGGATGCCACAAATCTTATGTGTTGTTGAAGGATTCGATAATTACTGATAGTTATGAAAATAGTAGGTTCACTTTTCTTATTTCTAATTTTCTAATTGAACGATGATAACACACAGAAGTGATCACGTGACGTCCCTTTGTATTGAATATTTACTCCACAACTTAGCTGCTTTTTCTAATGCTTATCTTTATTTGTTCTTTAGACGCAGTATAAATACCCATATAGAGCAGTGTAGCATCCACCAACAACAAATCCACCAGCTCTATACTATTCATTGTCAGCGGAGAAGAGAAGAAGGATGGTGAACACTGCCGGTCAGGTCATACGTTGCAAAGGTAAGAATATCTATTAGCAATTGAGATATGTGTCTCTCATCGCTTGCTTTTGCATGTGTGCGTGTGTGTGTTTTTTTGGGGGAGGGGGGGTATCTAAAGTTTCAGTTTTTTCTTGTCCTTCATGTGTTTTTGCTATGTTGGTTTAAATTTATCTCCAACTTCATAGCTTGAGGTTATTAGTATTGTGTAGCTAGCTGTTAAACAATCCCAGCAGCTTGAATTTAGTTCAAGTTCGGCTCGAATGTAATTATAGTGGATGTTTTTGGGAAACCCCGAAGTGTTTTTTCTTAAGTTTTCTTGTTAAAACACTTGTTTTGTGGTATGTCATGAGATAGTAATTTGAGATGATGGGGTGGGCTAATAATATAATCTTGTGTGTTTGTTTGTTGTTGCAGCTGCTGTGGCATGGGAAGCAGGTAAGCCACTAGTGATTGAAACAGTGGAGGTGGCTCCTCCACAGAAAATGGAGGTTCGTCTTAAGGTCTTATACACCTCCCTCTGCCGCACTGATGTCTACTTTTGGGAAGCTACGGTAATTAATTAACCATGATTCACGGACTAATCTTTTTTCATTTTATATTATTGGACTTTGCACGATGATTTTGATCATTCATACAGTTATGTTGACAAATAAAATTGGTTTTCTTGCAAATCTTTCAGGGCCAGAAGCCTTTGTTTCCCCGAATCCTAGGGCACGAGGCATCAGGGTATGTCCTCAATTTCTGTTAAGAAACATCTTATTAACTCGATTGAATCGCCGATTATCATGTTCATCTCTTTTTTAATATTTGTAAAAATCCAATGAGAATGAAATTTCTTGATTGTTTGCTTAGGATTGTGGAGAGTATAGGAGAGGGCGTGACGGATGTTCAGCCAGGTGATCATGTCTTCCCAGTGTTTACTGGGGAATGCAAAGAATGTGTTCACTGCAAATCCAAAGAGAGCAACATGTGCAATCTCCTTAGGATTAACACAGACAGGGGAGTGATGATTCATGATGGAAAATCACGATTCTCAATCAATGGCAAACCAATTTTCCATTTCGTTGGAACATCTACCTTCAGCGAGTACACTGTGGTCCATGTTGGTTGTGTCGCCAAGATCAACCCCCTCGCCCCTCTTGACAAAGTTTGTGGCGTTAGTTGTGGAATCACCACAGGTACAAGAGAATTATAAATCTAATTTTGAACCCAAATTCATGAAGGCTTGATTTAGGGTGACGATCCTATACTGTTAGAAAATTAACAATAGAGGGCTTGTTGATTAAAATAGCGTCATTTTATATCAAAATAACGTTGTTTTGTTAAATAAAACTACGCCGTTTTGGCATAAATGACGATGTTTTAATTAACAACACCTCACAGCAAAGAAGTCAGACTCACTGACTGATGCTTCTGTATTAGTGATTGAACAAAATTTTCATTTGACTGTTTTTAGGACTTGGAGCCGCTTTGAATGTAGCCAAACCGCCAAAAGGCTCAACTGTGGCAGTGTTCGGATTAGGAACTGTTGGCCTTGCAGTGAGTTTCTCAGATTACCTTACAGAATGTTTAGTGTTTTTTATGGTGCTAATTAAATTTTGGAGGATTAGTGTTTTTATATTGTGGTAACTATTATGTGATTAGGCTGCAGAAGGAGCCAGAATTGCTGGGGCTTCAAGGATTATCGGTGTTGATCTGAACTCTAGCAAATTTGAGCTGGGTAAACCATTCACTCTTTGGCTCACCTCGGTTTTGAATCATTCAGGCTCTTTTAAATTGCAAAACGAATCAAATCTAATTAAATTTTCTAGGCTCGCAATTTGTCTTGCTTGTAATTCTTGGAATTCTTACTAGTATTCGAAAATGATTCTACTTTAGTAGAACTTTAGTAGAACCCATTAAAAAGACAACTCATAAGATTTTCTGCATGTTCTGTACAGCTACAAAGTTTGGTGTTACAGAGTTTGTGAACCCAAAAGAACATAACAAGCCAGTTCAAGAGGTTGGTTTCTGTCTAACCATTAGTTTTCTCTTATAATACAACTTTCCCTTTATGTTTCCAATGAGATAAAGATATTTCTCTTGTATTTATGTGTTTAGGTTATTGCTGAGATGACTGATGGAGGAGTGGACAGAAGTATTGAATGTACTGGGAATGTTGATGCAATGATTTCAGCATTTGAATGTGTCCATGATGTAAGTTCCTTTGCATATCTTTTTCCTTTTTTATTGCGGTCACAGGTATCCAGACTAATTTACACACACTTCAACTAATTCCTTCTCTGATCCAGTCAAAGATAGACTATTTATGTCGAGACTAAAAAAATTCATGTGATATAAATCTCTCGAGGTGTAGCCCCAAAAAAATTGTTATGTTTCAAACGCAAAATTTGCACATCTCTTTCATTCCCTAGTTAACTTCAGTTAATGCTCTGTTGCCCCTTTTTAACAATCCCACCATAGGAACTCATGCACAATCTACTAACTAGTTCTTGATATGAACTTTAAAATAGCGCAACCTATTAAAATTAATAATAAACAAGGCATGTTAGTTTTAACTAGTTCAAGCTCGTTTAGCTGGTATTATATCAGCAAAGGTCTACTTTTTTTCCATTTATTGATCAAGTATTCGAATCATTTTACAAACAGATAATTTTTTACTTGGTTTTGCTAACATATGAATCAAGTGCATTTTCAATTTATAGGGCGTATTGGCCGAGGGTTTTGGTTGAGAGCAAAGTAAGTCATAATTCACCAATTAGGCATGGTTGCCAAAATACAAAACCGATTAATGAATAGTTTGGACTAGTGTCAAGGCATCTGAGAAGGTCCGAATTAGACGGAACTGATTTTATTGACAAATATATGTGCGTTACATTTACGTTAAATATATATATTTATCAACTATTGAAATATAATGTAAAACTGCCATTACAGGGCTGGGGTGTGGCTGTTATTGTGGGTATTCCACATAAAGATGCTGTCTTTAAGACCCACCCCATGAAGTTATTGCAGGAGAGGACACTCAAGGGTACCTTCTTTGGAAACTTCAAAGCCTCAGACCTTCCTTCGCTCGTTGAGAAGTACATGAACAAGGTAAATTTTCAAATCCCACCTTCTCTTATAACCAAATTTCTTTCCTAATTATCGAGTCTGCACGAGTTGATTCAATGTTTGAACAAAGACAATACGCAAGATGCACATGTCCTAAGTTCGAGCTTCATATTAACCGATGCAGTTACTTTCATCCGAGATTTGCTTTGCAATCATGATTCCAAATGGTGCGTAGTTAGGATTTGCATTTGTTGTGGAGCAGCTCTTACCAACCTCTTGTGACTGGTGCAGGAACTTGAATTGGAGAAGTTCATCACCCACGAAATCCCATTCACGGAGATCAACAAGGCCTTTGAGTACATGCTGAAAGGGGAAGGCCTTCGATGCATCATTCGCATGGATGGTTGAAGAGCAACAAACCCCTCTGATTTCAGTGTTCAGTTGTTAATAAACTATGTTCAGTTGTTTGCTGTAAATTATTTATGCACTAGCGATATCTCGAAACTAAGCTATGACACTGCGAGTGTATTAGAGTGTGTACAGCTGGAGAGTGTATATAATGAGAGTGTGTGTACATATATAATGAGTTAATTGGAGGATGTGTAACTACGTATTGTGAAATATTTGTGTTGGGTTTATGTATATAAATAATTATATCCTTCAAGTTTTAACCGAGTTTCAATCCAATCATTTTCATCTAGAACTAATGGATTTGTCTAGAGTACAAAAAAAAATAATAATAATAATCAGAACCATACCTCCATTTACCATATTTGGGGTTACTTTTATTATATTTGTGGGTATTTTACTTTTGTTGTAGTACCCAAAAAAATAATAAAAATAGATACTACAACATTGGTAAAAATATCCACAATTGTAATAAAAATACCCACAAATGTAATAAAAACACCTACAAATATAATAAATCACCCACATATGTGATAAGTTTTTTTCTATGTAAGAAAAGTGGTAAAAATAGTTACCACAAATGTGATTATTAAATAAAAACACTCACGACAATGATAAAAATATTTACAAAATTGATAAATTTTTTAGTCATAAAATAACCTATAAAATTGTAAAAATACCCTCGAAATAGTAAATTCTAGTCAAATTCAGATTTATTAGTTTGTTCCGACAAAAAAGATGTCACAGGATTTGCCCATAAGCATATATTTGTCTAACAAAAAATATTTATATCAAATATATTAATATTTCTCTCTAAGTTTCGCACTATCTTTCAAATTTCCATTTTGTGTCTCTATGTCGAGTTTGGTATATTCTTTCTCTCCAAATTAGATGAAATAAAATAATATTATCTAGCATAAAAAAATTTTCACCAAACTAATATACTTTTTCACACTAGTGTAAATTGAGACATCATTAAACTTTAGGAAAAATTTCATGGATACTTTTTCTAGTTAGGTATAAATTCAATTTCTTTTTTTAAGGGATGGAAGAAGAGGATTTGAATCTTTAACATCAAGAGGGTAAAGCTTTTTAAAACTTTACTACACTCTTTTCTAGTTTATAATTTCAAATCAAAGACACCCCTTTAACGGTAACTCCTAATTCTACCAATACATAAAGTAATGATTTTACTATATATTTTTTGAAAATATCAAAACTACTCTTTGTTATGTAAATAGGCTAAAATGTCTTCCATCCTTTCCCCATTACATATAGAGAAAATTTTATCTACACTCCCTGTAATAAAGTCTATATTCAATAACACCCCTCTCGATTCTAAAACTTCACTGCATACTTTTCTAGTTATACTTTCAAATCAATGACACCCCCTTAACGCTAACTTTTGTCTCTGCTAGTAAATAAAGTAATGATTTGACTAAGTATNCCCTTAACGCTAACTTTTGTCTCTGCTAGTAAATAAAGTAATGATTTGACTAAGTATTTTATGAAAAATGCTAAAATTATCGTTTGTTATGTAAATGGACTAAAATGCCCATATTTTTTGCTCATTATATATGTTCTAATCAACCAATAAACGTGATTTTTATCATTATATTATCTCAATACATATTTAACATTTTAAAGTGTTGCATGATAACTTTGTTATAATATTAGTCATCATATTATCACTCATTTAGTTACATAATTAAGTTTTTATAATTTTATAGTT
>CAUOFW020001359.1:0-103270 GCA_963454935.2 Ilex paraguariensis
CACCCAAAGGAAACGGTCCAAATCCACCAAGTCCAAGACAGTCCAAGGCCGGTTAGACTTCTTGCTTAGCACGTCACAAGAGGAGAGCACGGGAAGCTTATCTGCACCACCGAAGGAAAACGGTCCAATCTTTGACCACGTTTCATGAAGAACTCCCCAACCTCCTCTTTCGTTGAGGATAAGTCGTGATCTCCACCAAGATACTCTAGCTGCGATAAAGAAGCCTTGAGGATATGTCATGATCTCCACAAGAATGATCTCTTAGCTACTATAAAATGGCTCTAATCTGAGAGAGGAAGGTCACGCCCCACCAGAGACTTACAGAGGACGAACCGACTACCGGAGATTACTATTTTCTTTGATTCTCCATTCTCTCTCTCAAAGCTTGTATCTCCATTCTCCATACCTTTGAATCAATAAAATACCCGGCAACTGAAGCCATTGAAGAGTGGACGTAGGTCGAATTGACCGAACCACTATAAATTGTGTCTTCTTTAATTTTTTCATTGATTTCATTGCATTTATTATCTACACTTGACAGGTGGTGTGCAAAACCATTTTTGTGCATCATCAGTTTGGCGCCGTCTGTGGAAATCGACAAAATTCTCACTCCTGAACATTACGTCCATTAACTAATGGCGATCACTACTCGATCCATGAACCAACACGAAGACAATCCTCCACGAGAGGAGGAGGTTGCTCCCCCGCCTATCAACCCTGTTCCGGATACTTCTAGCCCCGAATCCCCAACAAATATTGGAGACCATGCAGCAACTGGTTGCTCAAAACCAACAGTTACTGCAACTCATACTTGCTGGACAAGGAGGAGCACCACACGGAGGTGCACAACATGGAGGACCCCAAGGTGGAGCACCACACGAGGTGCACACAAGCGTGGAGCACCACACGGAGGTGCACAACGTGAGCACCACATGGAGGTGCACAACATGGAGGGCCCACGGAGGTGCACAACATAGAGCACCCAAGGAGCTCCATCCTGCATCAAGGAGCACCACGCCCTGTTGCTCCACGCCCGGGTGCCCCATTGGGCACCCCACTTCAGGAAGCCCAACATGAGGGAGCTGCACCTCCCCCTCCCCTTGCTTTCCAGGAGAGGACCCTTATCTCCAGGAGGATGAGGGTGAAAACCAAAGCATGGGGCATGGAAGCCACTTCCATGATCATTCCAGAGGAGCCCCCAATCATTGGGACGAGAAGATAAAGGAGGTACAAAATCAACTCGGTGATGTCTTCAACGCCATGAAGGCACAGGGACCCGAGACTGTTGACCACCTGGTAAGGCGTACTGATACCCCTTTCAAATCTGATGTAGCAAACTACCCCCTCCCTCAGAAGTTCAAAATGCCATCTGTGGAGACCTTTGATGGAACAAAGGATCCACTGGACCACCTCGACACTTACAAGACCTTGATGCAATTGCACAACGTACCAGACGAAATCATGTGCAGGGCATTCCCAACCACATTAAAGGGGTCTGCCCGACAGTGGTTTGCTAAGCTCTCCCCCGCCTCTATTGCCTCTTTTGCCGAGCTTAGCAGATCATTCGTCTCACACTTCATAGGAGGGCGTCGCCACCAGAAGCCAGTTACGCACCTGCTTAGTATAAAGCAGGACCGCGAGGAGAGCCTGAGGAGTTACCTCACTCGTTTTAACGAGGAGGTACTCCAAGTTGATGAACCTGACGACAAGGTGACGATGACCGCCTTCTTGGGTGGCCTCCGTTCATCAAGTTTCCTTTTCTCAGTTCTGAAGCGCCCACCGAAGAGCATGCCAGAGCTGCTAGCCAAGGCCCAAAAGTACATAAACGCAGAAGACATCACAAGGGCCAGGCGGGGTGAGTCTTCCAGAGCAGGTGAGAAAAGGAAGGAAAGAGAGAAGGACGATAAGAAGGAAACCAGCAACAAATATGGCAGGACAGAGAAAGTCCCTGTCAAGGACCGGCTAGGTCCTGCTCCTCAGAGGAACCGTCAACCTTTCACTCCCCTCAATGCTTCCGTGGAACACATCCTATTCCAGATCCAGGATGACCCCGCGATAAAGTGGCCTGGAAAAATGAAGTCTCCTCCAAATCGCAGAAATCCTAACAAGTATTGCCGCTTCCATCGTGACCACGGGCATGACACCGACGATTGCTACGACCTCAAGAGGCAAATTGAGGAGCTCATCCAGCGTGGTCACTTGCGTCAGTACGTTGCTGGAAGGGAACGTGTACCACAACCTCACAACCAGGAAGATCAGCAGCCTGTGGGGGAAATCCACACTATCTCAGGGGGACTAGCAGGTGGAGGAGAATCACTTTCCGCGATGAAGGCCCATGCCAGGAAGGCAAGACATGTCTACGAGATGCGCCCATCTAAGGTGCCGAAGCAGGAAAGCGACGAGGTCATATCTTTTTCAAACAAGGACCTGGAGGAAATCCAACACCCCCATGATGACCCCTTGGTGCTCACCATGACGGTGGCCAACTTTCATGTGCACAGGATCCTGGTAGATAGTGGCAGCTCTGCAGATATCCTATTTGCAGAGGCCTATGACAAGCTCAACCTGGGCAGGGAGAGGCTACAGCCAATCAGGTCACCCCTCATTGGATTCTCAGGGGAAAAAGTGTATCCCCTTGGATCCATCACACTTCCCGTCACCGCCGGAGTAACACCCCGAAGCTCCACAGTCATGGTCAATTTCCTGGTAATAGAATGCCCGTCAGCCTACAACATCATATTAGGGCGACCAGCTCTTAACACATTAAGAGTTGTGCCCTCTACCTACCATCTCGTTCTCCGCTTTCCAACCTTAAATGGAGTCGGAGAGGTCAAAGGGGACCAAATAACAGCCAGAGAGTGCTATGTATCCTCTATGAAGGCTAGGAAGCCCCAAGAAGCATTGCAAGTTGAGGTCCTTGACCCAAGGGATGACTCCGCAACAGAAAGAGGAGAACCAGTCGAGGAACTCATCCCTGTGGTCTTAGAAAAGGAGCACCCAGACAGAAGAATTTACATTGGCTCTTCCCTTTCTGAAGAGCTGGCTCCCCTGTTGATTGAATTTTTGGAGCGTAATATGGACATCTTTGCTTGGTCGCATGAGGACCTTGAGGGCATCAACCCGGAAGTAGCTACCCATCACCTCAATGTCGATCCACTGTACAAGCCTGTTCGCCAAAAGTTAAGGGGAGCCTCCACTGAAAGGGCCCAAGCCATGGACAAGGAGATTAGAAAGCTGGTTGATAACGGAGCAGTCAGGGAAGTGGCGTATCCAGAGTGGCTCTCCAACGTAGTAATGGTTACTAAGGCTAATGGGAAGTGGCGTCTCTGTGTCGACTTCACAGAACTGAACAAGGCATGCCCAAAAGATAGTTATCCACTGCCGCGGATTGACCTCCTCATCGACGCCACCGCTGGGCATGAGTTGCTCACTTTCCTGGATGCATACTCGGGGTACAACCAGATTAGCATGCATCCCCCAGACCAAGAGAAGACATCATTCATCACGCCAAAGGGGACATACTGCTACAGGGTCATGCCCTTTGGGCTAAAGAACGCTGGAGCAACCTACCAACGGCTGGTGAACAAGATGTTCCAGTCTCAGATCGGGCAAACAATGGAGGTGTACGTGGATGACATGCTGGTAAAGAGCCTTGCAGCAGTAGACCACATTGATCACCTCCAAAAAACTTTCAACGTCCTGAGGTCCTATCACATGAAGCTCAACCCTGAGAAGTGCGCCTTTGGTGTGGGGTCTGGTAAATTCCTGGGCTTTATGGTCAATCAGAGGGGAATTGAGGCAAACCCTGACAAGATCAAGGCCATTCTTGACATGAAGTCACCCTCTTCAACCAAGGAGCTCCAGCGCCTCAATGGAAGGATCGCAGCATTAAATAGGTTTGTCTCCAAATCTGCAGATAAATGTCTCCCTTTTTTCAAAACTCTCCGAAAAGCCTTTGAGTGGAAACCTGAGGCAGAGGAGGCTTTTCAAAAGCTCAAAGCCTACCTAGCAGCACCTCCCCTCCTGTCACATGCTGCCCCTGGAGAAACTCTCCATCTATACCTTTCTGCTTCCCCATCAGCGGTAAGCTCAGTGCTCGTTAGAAACAACAATGGAGTGCAGAAACCAGTTTATTACGTGAGCAGGGCATACCGGGGGGCAGAGGTCAGATATTCAGCACTAGAAAAACTGGCACTCGCTCTGGTCACGACAGCGAGACGGCTGCGACACTACTTCCAGGGCCATCGTATGGTGGTCATCACCGACCAACCACTTAAAAGAATCTTGGGAAAGCCGGACGTGTCTGGAAGACTTCTTAAATGGGCAGTAGAACTCGGGGAATTCGACATTCAGTACCAACCTAGGACGGCCATCAAAGCACAAGCCCTAGCAGATTTCGTAGCTGAACTCACACCAACAGAAGATGGGAACAGTGAGGATCCCCAAATGCCCAACGGAGACATCAAGAAGCCTAACAAAGACCCTCAAGCAAGCGCCCAAGTCTCCTCCCTAGGAGCCCAAACAACTTTTTCTGATGCCCAGGCACCACAGGCTGCACCTCTAGCCCCTGCACCACAGGCTGCACCTCTGGATGCCCAGGCACCACAAGCTGCACCTCAGGATGCCCAGGCACCACAGCTGCACCTCTAGCTGCCCAGGCACCACAGGCTGCACCTCTGGATGCCCAGGCACCACAGGCTGCACCTCTGGATGCCCAGGCACCACAGGCTGCACCTCTAGTTCCTGCACCACAGGCTGCACCTTTGGATGCCCAGGCACCACAAGCTGCACCTCCGATGCCCAGGCATCACAGGCTGCACCTCCCCGGTCTTCCACTTCAAATTCCAAATTCTCCACTCATCTGCTTTGGAAACTCTATGTAGATGGCTCCTCGACTAGTGAAGGAGGAGGAGCGGGCTTAATTTTGATCAGCCCAGATGGCACCACTCTCAGATATGCGATGAAGCTCCACTTTTATGCTTCCAATAATGAGGCGGAATACGAAGCCCTCCTTTCTGGATTAAGGTTAGCGATGGAAATGGAGGTTCAACACCTTGCCACCTACAGTGACTCTCAGCTGATAGTCAATCAAGTGAGGGGCGAGTTCGAAGCCAAAGGAGCCAAAATGCAAGAATATCTCAGCATGGCTAGAAACATGATCACAAAATTCCACTACTTCCAGATAAACCACATCCCCAGAGAGGATAATATGGCTGCCGACGCACTCGCAAAGCTCGCTTCATCCATGGAAGCCTCATCAGGGGAACCAGTACTAATTGGTCACCAGTGCGAGCCCAGCAGGATGGACATGGAGGCCACTAATGTTGACTGTGTATCTACTGAGTCAGACTGGATGACCCAAATCAAGGCATACCTCCAAGAGGGTGTGCAGCCAGATGATCCCCTAGAGGCCAGGAAGCTAAGGATAAGGGCCTCCAAGTTTGCCATCTTGCAGGACACTCTATACAAGAGAGGCTATTCCTTACCATGGTTACGATGTCTTTCACCTGAAGAAGCCCACTATGCCTTGCGAGAAATCCACGAAGGGATCTGCGGGAATCACTCTGGAGGGCGTTCCCTTGCCCACAAGGCGCTCAGACAGGGCTACTTCTGGCCTACCATGATGAGGGACGCTCAGGAGTTCTCCAAAAAGTGCGACAAGTGCCAACGCTTTGCCACTGTGCCAAGGCAACCACCCGAGGAGCTAACAACCATTTCAAGCCCATGGCCTTTCTCCAAGTGGGGCATCGATATCCTAGGCCCCTTGCCTCTCAGTAAAGGGCAGTGCAAGTTCGTGGTGGTGGCAGTCGACTACTTCACCAAGTGGTCAGAAGCAGAACCTTTAGCAAAAATCACAGACGCAAAGGTCAAAGATTTTATCTGGAAAAACTTGGTCTGTCGCTTCGGGATTCCCCATGCCATTGTCAGCGACAACGCCAAGCAGTTTGACAACAAGCTGCTGAACTCTTTCTGTTCTGACCTTCAAATAAAACAACCTCACTCCAGCCCGGCACATCCACAAGCAAATGGACAAGCAGAGGTCATGGTAAGAACCGTGCTACGCAATTTAAAGACAAGGCTCGAAAAAGCAAAGGGCCTTTGGGTAGAGGAGCTGCCAGGTGTACTGTGGGCTTATCGAACCACACCAAGAACCCCTACTGGGGAGACTCCTTTTTCCCTCGCCTTCGGAACCGAGGCGGTCATCCCTGTGGAAATAGGGGTACACTCCCTAAGGGTCCAGCACCACGATCCCATCACCAACGAGGAAGGACTCCGTAGCAACCTCGACTTGGTGGAGGAAGCAAGGGAGATGGCTGTAGTCCGCAACGCGGAGTATAAACGGCGCATGACAAGGTACTACAATTCGAGGGTGAAGCCCCGTTCTTTCCAACCTGGGGATTTGGTCCTCAAAAAAGTAATCCTCGCTACAAAAGATGCACGCGAAGGGAAGCTGGGACCAAATTGGGAAGGGCCCTACCGCGTAACAGAAGTAGTGAGACCAGGCACCTACAAAATCCAAGATTCTGAGGGAAAAGTTTTACTCCATCCATGGAATGCAGAGCACTTGAAAAGGTATTACCAATGACACCTTGAGAGCATCAAAGCAGTAGAAATTGGGACTTGATTTGATTTTTAGGGTGTTACCCAAGATTTCAATGTATTTTTTTTTTTGGGAATTATTACCCAATATCGCTTTTTATAAGCAATAAATTAATAAAATTTTCTATGCCATTTACTCCAAAAAGATTTTCTGTATTTCATTTCAAAGGAGTATCGGTACAAAAATAAGGCCAGATACCGCCTTTTCAAAAAAAAAAAAATCAAAAGTCCTAAACACTCTAACTGCTCTCATGGTCGTCCCCCACCTCCTCCTCATTGTCATCAACATCATCAAATCCCCCCTCATCACTGTCGTCAGTGGGCACGAAAGGTGAGAAGTCAATATTAGGGAAAGCGGTAGAAACTTTCCCTCGGAGATCCTCGAAACCATCAATAAAAGCATCTGCAAGACCGTTCTCCAAGTCTTCCTCAGCACGGGAAACTCTCTCCCTAGCAGCCGTCAACTTTGCCTCTGCAACAGCTGCCTCTCTGAGCATGGCCCTCCCATGGGCCTCTACAAGCTCAGCCTCTCTGAGCGTGCTCCTCTCGCGGACTGCCAAAAGCTCAGCCTCTAGCTTAGTGGCCCTCTCATAGGCTGCAACAAGCTCACCATCCCTGAGCGCGCTCCTCTCGTGGACTGCCAAAAGCTCAGCCTCTAGCTTAGTGGCCCTCTCATGGGCTGCAGCAAGCTCACCATCCCTGAGCGCGTCCCTCTCGCGGGCCGCCAGAAGCTCGGACTCTAAATTAGAAAACCTTTCATGTGCTGCCACAAGCTCACCCTCCCGGAGCACGTCCCTCTCACGGGTCACCAAAAGCTCAGAATCAAGCTCGACAATCCTCTCCTGAGCAGTAATAAGCTCCCTCTGCACAAGGCTAAGATCCAGCTTCAGCTTGTCTTGATTATAGGCCCTCGAAAGCAAGCAGATGGAGGAAGTCGAAACCTAAAAAAAAGGAGTCAAAAACACAGGAAACGACTGGAGAAAGGGAAATAGCAGACCCTTACCTGAGCCAGACCTTCCAAATACGTGTTGACGATATTATCAGTGCCCGAAGCGCTAAGCTCAGAAACTTCTGGCCCAAACACAAACCTCCCAAGCCTTGCCCTGATAGCTGCTGGTCTCCCCATCATAGAACCAGCCCAAATCGGCACTTGGGTAGAAGTTCCTGAACAAGGAGGAGACAAAGGAGGGGTAGCACGAGGAGAGGATAAAGGTGGAACAGATGTGCCTGGCAAGGAAGATTCTGGAGCAGCAGTTGGAGAAGTTGCCAGTTGAGAAGGAGCCACCGTGGAAGCCACATGGGGGGCATCATCCGTCCTTGTCACTTTGGATCACTTTGGAAGAAGGAGGGCTCCTGCTAGAAAAACGGGACACCACCACCCTCTTACTTGCTGCAAGAGTAGAGAAGGGTTAGATAAAAAAAAAAAAAAAAAGGGGAGAGGAAACTAGCTCACCCTTTTTCTTCGAAGAGGAGCTGCCAGATTTCTGAGATGGAGCTACAGCTCTAGTATACTTGGGCAGGAGAACTCCCAAATCTTTACAAGGGCAAGCTTTGACAGCCTCCAATTTCCACTCCTGGTCCCGGGAAAGCACAGGTATATCTACATAGAAAAAGTGAGCACACACACAAAAAAAAAAAGGGAAAAAAGAAGAAGTGTGCAGCATACCGGGCTTTTTAGCAGCACCCCAATGTGTTGGCACCGAAACTCTGTCGGCTTCTGAAGCCCATTCTCCACCAATAAAGAAGAAACAAGATTTCCAGCCGCCGCAATTAGAGCGCATCCTGTAAGCACTGTACCACTCCGCGCGGTAAAATAGTACCATCCCCTATTTGGTGTAGGGGTTTCGCTCAAATTATATGCTGCATGAAACTCCATAGGGGAAGCATCCTCGTGGTGCACCTTTCTCCATAAGGCAAGAAAACCGAGCAGGACTCTCCAACCGTTGGGCGCTAGTCGCCCCGGAGTCAAGGAGAAGTAATGCAAAACTCGACAAATGGGGGAGGACATGGGAAATCTTAACCCAGCCTCAAGCATCTCCTCGTAGACAACAATATCCCCGGAAGAGTCATCGCAAGCAAACTCGCCCAACTCAGCCCGACGGCACAACACGGTCGGAGGGATGCGATAAGTAAAAACAAGCCTAGAAATATCTTCATCTGAGCAGAACAAACTATGAAGGGTGCTCACCTTAGACCCGTCATCATCAGGTCCCACTTTGCTATTGCGTTTCTTCTTCCGGGGCCTTAAGGAGTAGTCCAAATCACCATTGGGAGAGTCTTGAGGAACTTGAATCGGGGGAGCTACAACAGGGGCTTGATCATCAAGGGCAGCACCCAAAGCTTCCCTACTACTTGCAATGTCTAGCCCAACGCCTGAAAGTGTGCCTGACTGCTGTTGCTCATCAAAACAAAGTTGCCCAGTAGCTTGAAGGGTGCTTGGCCCTTCAATATTGCACAAAGCAGAATTTTCGGCGCAAAAATCAGCACCTAAGGCGCCCAAATCAGCACCTCGAGTGAGAATCGGATCAGCCCGTGCTCCCAGGCCACTGCCTAGCTCTCCCTGACAAACCTTGGACTGATTTTCAGTGCCCCTCGATGGAAAAATGCTGCTGCCCAGCGTTCCAAAGCCGCCCAGGCCCCCAGCGCGCGAGCGCGCGCTGCCCATCTCCCCTTCCAGCGCGCCTTCGCTGCCCAGGCCCCGCGCGCGCGCGCGCGCGCTGGCCAGCCTCCCTGCGCTGCCCAAGCCACTCCTCGTGCTGCCCATCTCCCCTTCGCTGTCCAGCCTTTCAATTTCAGATCCATAGCTTTCTTCAACCTCCACCAATCCCTCTTCAATCGACATTGTTCACTTGAGAAGCTCAACTAGCAAGGAAGAAATCACACTCTTGAAAGGATTCAAGGAGAACACACACTTTGACTTCAACAAAATGGGTAGGACTTGAGTTCTCAAAATTTTCAAGAGGTGGGTGCTCAACCTTAAAAATAAGTGAAATGGTAACATGAAGAAGAAGACTATATTTATAGTCTAGGGTTTTTCAAAAAGAAAAAAAAAATCCAAATAGACTATTATGGGCCCTCTTCAAAATAAATTAGGCAAATAGAAAATTATGGGCCCTCTTCAAAATAAAGTGGCCAAAAAGAAAAGTTATAGGCCATTTTCAAAACAAAAAGGCCAAACAAAATATTATGGGCCTTATTTAAAATAAAGTGGAAGAGACTTGAAAAAAAAAAAAAAATGTAATCATTGCCTACTTCTCCAAGCCTCCTTGGACATGGGGCATTGGGGGGCAAATGATGGGTTAAGCCCAAATAGTCCAATTTATGTATTAAAGTCCAACCCCGGTTGAGGAGCCCAACCTCATTGTGAATCCACCAAGCCCAAGACAGTCCAAGGTCGGTTAGACTTCTTGCTTAGCACGTCACCAAGAGGAGAGCACGGGAAGTTTATCTGCACCAACAAAGGAAACGGTCCAAATCCACCAAGTCCAAGACAGTCCAAGGCCGATTAGACTTCTTGCTTAGCACGTCACCAAGAGGAGAGCACGAGAAGTTTATCTGCACCACCAAAGGAAACGGTCCAAATCCACCAAGTCCAAGACAGTTCAAGGCCGGTTAGATTTCTTGCTTAGCACGTCACCAAGAGGAGAGCACGGGAAGCTTATCTGTACCACCGAAGGAAACGGTCCAATCTTTGACCACGTTCCATGAAGAACCCCCCAACCTCCTCCTTACGTTGAGGATAAGTCGTGATCTCCACCAAGGATAAACTCTGAGCTGCGATAAAGAAGCCTTGAGGATATGTCATGATCTCCACGAGAATGATCTCTTAGCTACTATAAAATGGCTCTAATCTGAGAGAGGAAGGTCACGCCCCACCAGAGACTTACAGAAGACGAACCGACTACCGGAGATTACTATTTTCTTTAATTCTCCATTCTCTCTCTCAAAGCTTGTATCTCCATTCTCCATACTTTTGAATCAATAAAATACCCGGCAACTGAAGCCATTGAAGAGTGGACGTATGTCGAATTGACCGAACCACTATAAATTGTGTCTTCTTCAATTTTTTCATTGGTTTCATTGCATTTATTATCTACACTTGACGGGTGGTGTGCAAAACCAGGATCAATTACAACATGGCACACAACTTAACTGCTCATCAGACACTACACCATAATCTGCCTATCTTAGAGATATAACGAATGACACTCGGGACAAGTCTTTGAAATCATAAACAAATCACATTATGTAGGGCTATAATGACATACATCTTGTGATTTACTAAAAAGCCAGATTATGACCGGATTACTTTCATTGATGTCAGAAAATTTTCCTGAGTTGAATTTGATGAAAGTAGATTGTATCGGGATAAGTTGGATTGAATCAATTCTTCAAATTACGTGAAGAAGCCAATTTCAGAAAGCGTGTTCGAAGAAATTTGGGAGAGATTTTATGAAGACGAGATGAACATGTCTTTAATGATATTGAGTCCTTATGGTGCGAGAGATGAGTATGTCCCACACAAAACCAGAAACATATACAATATCGAATACCAACTTCTAATAAAAAACTTGAACAGTATAGAACACAATTTATTCAGTTTTGGTGGAAATCAACTTAGCTTTTACACGTGAACAAAGTTAAGTAATGAATAAATTATGTAAACATAGACGTAATTAGCATAGACTTATTTGGACTTAATTAGCTTGTCGAGGGCTATCCAGCGAGTCATTTTGATGGGCCTTAAATGAGTCACAATAAAAATTTTGAGTATTTAATTTACTTTTACGATAAATATATATATATATATATATTGGAGAACTCAAGTTGAAATTGGGATAAAAAAAATAAAAAAAAACATCACTGTTTACTGGTCAAAAAGATTAATTACATTGATAGGTGAAAATAAATTGCATTACCACTAATAGTTTGAGAGTTGTTTTAAAGTGAAATTAACACCCTGTTTGTAGATAGTGTGAATAAAACTTCCTAAATAAGTCAAAAAATTAATTATAAATAAAAAAATGATTTTTTTGGTCATTTCCAGAAGATTTGACTAGACCGATGGGCCTTTTTGGGATGGGTTGTGTCGAAGGTATGACCATTCTTGTATGCAGACCTTAGGAGCTGGCCCATGTTGTGCCCAAACTATTGGCCAGTAGGGTGCAATTTGAGTTGGGCAACCCGATTTCAATCCGAGTTCAATTCGAAAAAATTAGGGCTTAGACATGAGTTTTTAATACTTGGGCTAAGCTTGGGTCAAAAAATCCGACCCTAATTTAATTTGGGTTGGGCTCGGGTTAAGGCCTCGTGAACCCCGAGTTCAACCCGAACCCGATAAATTAAAAAAAAATTATATATATATATAAAACATTAGTACTGATATTTCATTTTTGTTATATTGTTCTTTGTCTCTGTGGTTCTCTTTGTCTCTCTCGTATTTTCAGCCTTTTTCGTTAAAAACTTAGTTGAAGTTATTGGTTGTTAATTTAGGTGAATATTATGTAATATATATATTAAGTTTAGAACAATAAACCTATTTTGGGCTCTACCCGAATTGAACCCGTAAAGTAACTTGGAATCAGCCCGAAATCATCAACCCGAGCCTGCCCGAATTAAACTTGGGCAGTGCTCGGGTTGAGTTCTCCAACCTGAGGTAAGGTTAAGGTTAAGGTTAGGGTTGAATATTATATATCTAAGGTTGGGCTAGAATTGATTGTCCAACCTGCCCAAATTACACCCTTACTGGCCAGATCGACACAAGGCCTATTTGCCCAACGGGCAAACGGGTAGGGCCACAAACGGGGAAGTTGACTACACTTTATTTTGTTTACGAGTCATTAGGGATGTCATTAGACCACGACGGGGTGGGAAGAGTACTCTCCACCCATTGTCTGCCCCGGTTAGCGAGTATGCATAACAAATATGTATTTAACTTAATTATTTTATTCGTTATATATATATATTAGGGGTTTAGTGGGAGGAGCAGGGCAAAGGCAAAGTGAGGATGACTTTCGGTCTATCTCCGTACGGGTTTATACGGATATTCTCATGTACGTTCACCATCCAATATATATGGTCCATCCCCGATTCAAAGAGGTCAGGTTTGAATTAATATCCATTTTTCTCTGATTCACTGCCAGGTGATGTAAATTCTGTTTAATTGTTTTAGGGATTGGAAATTGAAACAGAAGTTGAAGCAACTCTAATGCAGAATATGTTATCTAAAGGCATGTTCGGTTCAAGTATTAGGGATGAAATTAGATTAAATTAGTCTAATGATAATCTAACACTATGTTTAGCTCAAGTTATATAACTCGATTTTATAACATGAGTTAATACCAGATTGATGTTACAATGTCAAATAACACCACGTACACGTACACCATGCAAACCAATTTTAGAAGGTAGATGGCATAAACTCAATTTAGTTGGTATTAAGATCAATTGTACAATGGACCCACACTTTATCTCAACCTGAACAAAGTGTGGTATAGATGGGCTAGGATAATATAATTGACCGATTATTACTATTGATAAGATTTGAATTGAAATTAATTTTTTAATCTCATTCCATATTATACCCGAACCAAACACAAAGTGTGTTGATGCCAAGCATTTGTTAGAGTACGAAGTAGTAGCATGTAAGAAGCTGCTGATTCCTGGGAAAGCATTGAAGAAGTTTTAGCATTACTTTTGGTTTCCGGTATGCAGCACTTAACTCTTAACCAACTCACCAGAGATAACAATATGGGTGACAAATCAAGTTATGTTGAGTCGTATCATGTTGGTCGGTGTCCAACAATAGTGAATCTGAACATGACCCAACCATTTAACTAATTGAGTCAAGTCACCTGACTTGAATACGCTTCGTTTAATAAGTAATTTGAAAACATGAGTACAATGTTTTCTACGCCCTCAGTGGGATACCTAGAAACCAAACAATAGGATCAAGTGAATATTATGATGGAAAATTGAATCTATATGAAAATTGACAAAATTGAAAATTAAGATGATTTTGACCCCCGAGAAAACATCTCCCTGGTATTCATGGTTCCTTTATTGATGATTTAACAGTAGAAAACACAACTTTTTAGTGAATGTCGTTTCCCATCTGAGGATGATCTCCAATTTTCTATATCCACGGAAGTGATAGTGGTGGAATGCTTTGTTCATTTCGGAAAAAGTTACTAGGATCAACTGAAGTCTTCACATTCACCAATCTCTTGAAGTTCTTCTTGTAATATTTAGTACCCCAAACACTTGCCTGTGCATAACTTGTGCTGCCTTTTTTGTTGACTCCTATATCAAGATCTCTATAATTGATATATGCTGTTCTCGGATTCTTAGAAACATAGGGAGTCATATACCTGTAGAGCCTTCGAATCCAATTGAGATGCCTTTTGGAAGCTGTTGTCCCTTCTTCAGTCCAGTCTACTTGGTATTCAATTTGGTATAAGTTTCCAGCTCTATGTGGGAAAGGTATTTTAGATTCTGAAATCTTGTTCATCACTCCGCCATAAGGATTTAATGTCATTAAAACCGCATCGATCTCTTCTTCATGTAATAATTCCCATATTTCTTCCAATACACTCTCCGAAATGGGCACCTTTACGAAATCTGATTTTAGTTTGTAGTTATGTATATAGGGGAATACCCTGTTTGACAAGTTATTGAGTGATATTTTACCAAAAAAATGAATTACTGATTCAATCCAGGTCATTTCTATGCAATTTTCTTGTACCAAACCTAACTCAGGAAACTTATCTTGCATCAATGGAAGTAATTCATCTACCCTACCCAGAAACAACGCAATGAACGAAGCTTGTATTGTTTTATTTCCATCCAGACTAGAATTCACAGCACTTAAAAAGATTCTGATGAAAAGATTTTCATCAATCTTGGGTGCGATGTATTGCCATCGATGGACAAGCATGGTTGCATTTTGTTCCAATGTTCTGTTTACTATAAAAGTAGTAACAATTTCTGGAATGGTAACTAAGTTTACTTTCCATGCCGAAATGATCCCAAAACTAGCACTTCCACCTCCTCTAATGGCCCAAAACAGATCTTTCCCCATTGATTTTCTATCAAGAATTCTACTATTGACATCAATTAATCGAGCATTAATGATATGATCAGCTGAAATACCAAATTTACGCAACAACATACCATAACCTCCCCCACTAAGATGTCCGCCCACACCCACCGATGGACAAATACCTGCTGGAAAGGCAAGAGTGCTACACTTTTTTGCAATGTTATAATAAACTTGACCGAGAGTCGCCCCAGCTTGAATCCACGCGGTTTTTTTTTCAACATTGACGGTGACTGAACTCATGTTAAGCAAATCGATGATGGCAAAAGGTACCTGAGCAACATAAGAAAGACCCTCATAATCATGTCCACCGCTTCGAATTCGTATATGTATGTCATGTTTTTTACAACAATATACTGCTCTTTGAATATGAGACTCCTGCAATGGTGTGATTATGACTAGAGGTCGAGGGGTGTCAGGTGTAGTGAATCGAAGGTTTTGGGCAGAGAAGTTCAAAACAGAGAAATATGAAGGGTGATTGGGTGTGTAAATCACTTGGGAGATATCAATGAAGTTCTGAAACTGATTGGAAAGACATGAAAGAAAACCCTCATTATCATGAGCTGAGGCAGCCCATGAAAGTGAAAATAGAAAAAAGAAACAAAGGGAAAGCAAAGAAGCTCTTGGGGTTGTCATTATCATCATTGTTAAATGCTTTTCTTATGTACACCATCAGAATCAGAAATGAAGCTCTTTTATAGTACCGTGAAGCAGGCTGGTTTTTTCATTTTCAAGTTTTCTATGGCAACAATGGCGTGGTTATAAATCAAGGGAGATTTGAAGTCATGGCAGAAGTTAATAGGATGCTGATGTAGCGGAAATGTCCTATTGAAATTTTTATTTGGAAGACCACCACTTTTTAACCGGTGGAGTGTCGAAATTTACAATATTACTTGAAATATATTGAAGTTGTAACTCAAAATGGTCTGAATTATAAATTTAAAAATTATAATCGATTATTAAATATTGTGATTGAACGTGAAAAATATAACTTTTAAAGTCAAGTTATTACATTAGAGGTCAAATTATACTCTATAAAAAATAAATACAACTTATTTAGATAATTGCCTTAAATTATACCGACAAAATTCAGTTTCCTAAGTAAAAACACAACATTTAGTGACAAAATTCAATTTCCTGCGAAATAGCACAAGTTTTCCCAAGGAAAATTTTTGCATGTAATTGCATTAAATTTCATGGTTGATTAATGCAAATCGTAGGAAATAATGAAGCGAAAGTGAAATGAAAATTCAAAAGCTGACAAGAATTTCGTAGTGAAAGTGTGATATTTCCTTAGGAAAATATTTTTTCTACTTAAAAGTTGAACCTTTTTAAAAAAAAAAAAATAATGACATTTATAAACTACCTGGAACTTCATAAAGAAACCAAAACGTCAACAAAAATCATCAAAAATAATGCGCAATACTTTATTCCCAAATATTGTTATATTACAAAAATACCCTCAAAATAGTAAAAGTGAGAAAATAATTCAAAAAGCTTCGTTACCATCTCTTGGTAAAAAACTTAACATTCATTGAATCCTCCATTATGACAGGTCACTTTAGAGATTAAAAGAAGAAAGAAATAACACATTCCTTCAGTGTTTTAGGATCCAAAACCAGTACTTGCAAGCATAGCATATCCCACCTTGCTTGCCGCCCCATCCTAATTCAGTCAATCACCAACCTCAACAACCCTTCCTTATGTCTTTTGGAAAGAAGAATATCAAGTAAGAGAAAGAAAGACCTTCCTAATGACATTTGGTCCCTTTTTGCATGGTAAGGAAAGAATAGTGTCAAATATAAAGTTGAGAAGGTTGGCACCCCGCTGCAAGCCAGGAATACGCAATTGCTTTGCAACTATATTTTCCCTTTGCCATAAGAAATTTCGTTTTGAGGGCCTAATGCAAAACGTCAAGCATTGAAGAAAACTCCATTCACTTCGTTCAAGTAATCAAGATTAGAAAAGGCCCTCCTTTGTTGTTTGACAAGAAGATTTCAGCTCTTGTTGCAGACTTCACAAAATATTTGTGCAATGGTCTCTTTTTTGAGGTCCAACACTGGGGAAAAGGAGGAGTAGAATAGCCACACCTACCACCACCACCCGTTATCGCGCACCAATCACCACCGCCGCCTCCCACTATCACCACTACAACAAATTTATTTTTTAGCAACAAGTTTTGGCGACGAATAACAAAATTTGTTGTAAAAAGTGATTTTTGGCCACAATTTCAAATGTTTGTCGTAGTAAAATTTGTTATGATATTTTTTGTGACCATTTTTTGTAGTGGTCGCCAATAGTCTTTGCAAAAACGTTCCTTCTAAAATAATAATACTTAGCAACAATACATGTTTGTCGCATAACAAAAAGTTGAATTTTTTTTTATTTGGCGACAATTTATTTTTGGTCGCAAAATATCACAACAAGAAAAATGTTTTACTGCAACGACTTTTTGCAATGTATAAAAAAAATTGTTGCCAAAAAAAAGGCAATCTATGATGTGTAAGACAAACCAATGTCTTTTATTTTTGTTCCACATCGGCAAATGAAATGAGATGGAGAGGGTTAATTTGCCTATAAAAGGCAGTGGCCTCTTGCCTTTTTATTTTAGACTTAAAGTTTGATCTTTATGTGAGATTTGATTAGAAATTTCTCTCTTTTTAGGTAAGTATAGCTGATAGTAAGAAAAATGGATTATTAAAATTTGTTGATATAATTTTTTTAAAATTAAACGGATTAAATGAGTCGTGTTGTGTTGTGTTACCCGTTTATAAAATTTGTTCATTTGTTATTTGACGTCGAAAATATATTAGTCGCAAAAAATGTATCTTGATTTTCAGCGACAAATATTATGTCATCACCAACAAGAAAAAATATGACCATAATATAATTTTTTTCAGCGACAAAGGTTTTTTTGTGACAAGTAGATGAATTTTTAAGCGACTAAGTTTTTTGTCACTGATAATTTACTTTAGCGACGATACTTTAGTTGGTCGTCAAAAACTTTCAGTGACGAGCCTACCGCGACAAATTGGCGACCAAATTTTTTTGTCGCAGAAAGCTTGTAGCGGCAAATTATTCACTTTTAGCGACAACTTGTTTTGCCGCTAAAAAACTTTTTTCTTATAGTGCACCCACCCCCACCACACCTATTTATAGTCTAATGCTCTAAGAACAATCATATAGATGATGTTTTAGAATTGTACTATCAACATTCATTACTTAATTAAATAAAAAGTCATGTTTATTTATCATGTTTCTATTTTATTTCATTTTAATATACATGATATAGTTCATATGGTATACGTTAAGAAGATAGTTTCTCAAGGTGTTGAGAAGAGGAGACCTATATTTCTTAGTATTTAACTCTTAAATGTTCTTAATCATAGGATTACTATTTGGGCACTATGTAATCCGCATAGACTAGCATACACTATGTTTACTCATATTTGATATAAGGTGACTCGTCTAAGTCACTAGTGTAAAGACACTGAAGCAGGTGTATGAGTGCTTGTTAGAGAACAAGTACACTGAACGTGACCATTAACTAACGTAAGATTTTTCATATGGAGTTTTACATACCTATCAATGTTAAATCCTAAAGTTATAGTTATGCAACTGATCCTTAGACTTGAGATACCATGGTTGTCTTGTGCATGAATTTCTATACTTTAACTATACAACATATTCATATACTCACCATGTAACTTGGATATGTTTTGTTGGACATAGTTAGACATGCATGGAGATTTATAAGTGTACAACATAGAATCTATCATCCTTAATAATTCAAGGGAGAATGTCCTATGTGATCTTCTAGGATATGACTCAGAGAGTCATTGGCCAAGGCAGAATGACAATTAAAAAAGAGTTTCTAATTGATCATTAAGAGTCATAATCCTAAGATCGAACACATAAGATTGAATTAGGGATTTGACAGTAATTCCATATTCTAGTAAATCAATTGGGGCATTGTATGATAGAAGGATTAAATTGCATGACAATTATAGACTGAATAAGTTCTTTACCTACTTCGTGCTATCTGGAGGTTGATTATGATATGTTGCTAGGTGTCACTCATGATTAGTAAAAGCCCGAAGAATGAAATTAATAAAAATATATTAATTGATCTTCATAAAGAGAGAATTAGAAGAGTTCTAATTCAAGCTAAATTAAAAAGACCTCTAATTTGGGGTGCTACTAGTAGTTAGTATCGAATGCCTGCAACTAGGTATGCTTGAACCTATAAGGTTACACACAATAGAATTGATTGGAAACTAAAGGATAAAAGATAGACAATCAATTAAGAGTTAATTTGGGTGAAAACCTAATTAAGAGTTAATTAGGGATTTTATTACAATTAATGTTAATAAAGGGATTATATGTAATTATAAGATAATTGCAATTTGACCCAAACTGGAATTAAAGTCTTTAAAGCTCTATAAATACCTTTATGCAAGAGGTGGATAATATAGATATATAAAAACTCACTTGCTAGCACAAGAAGAACCACCCATCATTCTCTCTCTCTATTAGTTTATCAATGGTTGAAGTAGATCCTTCAAATTAGTCAATTCGTGTGGATACCTATCGAGGCCAACGTTTGTGAGGCTTGGGGTAAAGATCAAATTCAAATTTGAAGATTTAAAATTTTTAAGAATGTTTGAAGATTGTTAAAGGTATGCTTCAAGAGGAAACTCTTAATCTTCTCTATAGATTTAAGATTTTTCGGTTTGTATTAAACATGAATAGATCTTAGTATGAGGAATCAAATTATTATTTTAAATTCCACTGTGGTTATTTTATGATTTCTTTTCATCTACCACCACCGCCGCCATTTGCCACCACTCATCACCATCGTCGCCCACAAGCACCTGTCGTCGCCCACTCCCACCCCCATCGTCATCAGGGCTAGCCCAACAATAAGGCCAACAAAACTTGGGCTTTAGGCCCCAAAAATTTTAAAGTGTATAGTTAGTTCAAATCAAAAAAAAATTAGATCCATAAGATTTTAGGCCCCCCAAAAGAAAAAACTCTATGAAATTTAAACATAGTAAAAAATAAATTTGAGTAGTTTGGACTCATAAATCCAACCATAATATTAAAAATACACCAAAACAATTTTTTTAGGAAAAGAAAAAAACTGCTAAGGGTAAAAAAAAAATTCTAATTGGTCAACCAAAACACATTACTCATTTTTAACCATTCTCTCTCTCTCCCCCATGTGTCCGAAACATAAAACTTAAAAATCTATTATTTTTTATTTGTATTACCAAAAATATATCAAAAGAGAAATGAATTGGGAGAGAACTGGTCGAGTGTTTAGGGAGGGTGTTTACAAAATGGCATCTTTCCCTACGAAATAAGTTCCTCGGTGAATCTCTTGATTTTTTTACATCCTATAGTTAGTTTCTTGCCCTAATTTGAAAAACATAATAAAAAAATCAAAAAAAAAATTTCAACTACGAAATGTTTTGTCGACTAAACTAAATTTGGGAAAAAATTGTTCTTCGTTTTGGTGTGTGGAATGTGTGCAATTATTTATTGACGATATAATAATTTTCTAGGTATAAAGCTCCTTTACCTACAAAATTATTTTCCTAGGTAAAACATTTCTAGGTTAAAACAACTTTTATTGTAGTGGTTTTTCCATATCATATGATTTTGACCCTTTGATCCTCCTTCACTGTTCAAGAATTCCTGTTTAGATAGTTCATACCATCCATACATAATATTTTGATCTAAGATTTCAATTCTTCCATGTTTCAGCAATATCATATTGCTCCATGGAGCTAGGGTCCAAAATATGGAAGAGACAAGCGTTTTCATGACTCTACCACCCAATCAATTCTGTTCCACTTAATCCTTATTTCATGACCACATATCTTTCTGGCTAAGAAATGAGAAATCTTTCTCCTATTACATGAATTCAGTTGTCATTTTATCCAGGAAAAGCCATATTTTTCTCAACATATAATATTAAATTAAAATAAAATAATAAAACAAATCATGTTTACATGTGTCAAGTTTTCATTTAAGAACAAAAAAAGTATGATATCAAAAATTACGTTTTCGATGGCATAATGGAACCCGTGTTTCACATGCTCCTTGAGTCGATGTCCGGTTATGGATTCTAGAATCCAAGTCAATCTTTATGATTTTTGGAGGTTGGACCTAGTTCGATGGCAATTGCTCATCTACAAAGCAACACATGTTGTGGGTTTATCCGCCTCTCAAAATGAGGGTGACATTACTGTTACATGCATGATATTTTGGGATTTACAAAATGAAAGGAGAATATGCATACAAAAGCTATCAATTAGCACACCAAAAACCACCAATCATCAGTTTCTCCAAGCATTAAGTCAGCTAATATCAATTAGGAAAAGAAAAAATGAACCTGATTTTTTTAACGTGTCAAAAATGCATACAAATAATATCAAACATGCTTTGTTAAGTTGATCACATAGAACATACCTAGAAAAGGGCTCTTTGCACGATTCTCGATTGCACCCATTCTTCTTACATCGGCTATTGACCTTCTCTCAATGTGTTGTGACTCAATTTACTTTCTTTGTGGGCATCCTAGCAGTTTTTTAGAGCGAGGAGATACAAGAAACACATCATTTGAAGATGATTCTTTATCATTTTCATCGCCAAATTTATCACTAGAAATTCCCAATGAAGGCATATCATATGTTGGGACATGACACATGGTTTCTGAGAATATTAGTCCAATTGCCTCCCATTTACCATATCCATATGATTTCCTTACAAAAATAACATCAAAGTTCCCATGTTTCTCTTTAACCTCAAACAAACCTGTTGTAGAACATGGCATGATTTCCATCCTCTCACATGCAGTGATGTTTGAAGCTAAAATGTTATCACTTATTTTTCCAAGTAGAGCTTCCATGAAATTGCTTCAATCTTTCTCTGGTACATATGCTTTGTTAGTTTCTTATGAGTCTTCCAAGTAATCACCATGATTGACAATGCTTTCTTTTAGAACCCATCCATTACATGCTTTCGCAACATTCGAATATAATTTACCATATCTTCTCTTTGGAAATTGGGAGTTAGCCCAAAGCTTAGGGTCACTTTTCACTATCCAATCATGTGCATCTTGACACAATTGATTCAACCGGGACCAAGCATTTTCATACGCATCAACATTGTATGCATAGGCAATTGCATCCAAAAGGCTCTCAAATGTTCTTTTTCAAGCACTAGACAAATGAAATTGTCCTAAATACTTGAAAAAAAATTATCTTCAATGGAGATAATAAGTTAGCATGGATATCGCTAGAATATATTTGTTTAACTACAGAATAATGTTTTGATTCCTATCAAAGATGATAACAATTTATCTATCGTCGCTCAAATGCTTCCTCAAAATGCTTAAGCAAACAAAGTCATTTCTCAATTGATTCTCATTTTAAAATCCCAAATGCCACCGAATACATCCCATCATTTCCATCCAAAGCGGCTGCTGCAAGCATATAACCATGAAAAAGATCCTTTCAAGAGAGCGCCATCAATGAACAATTATGGTCAACATCCGAACGAAATCAATGTAGACAAGCATGGTATGCAATGAAAGCTAATTAAATCATTTTTCTTCATTTTTTATACAATCCAACAATGCCACAATGTGAATTCTCTAAGCGCTCACACATCCATGGAACAAGTTTTTAAGAATCTTTAGTTGCCCCATCATTTAATTCCTTTGCCTTTTCCTTTCCTCGCGAAGTTTGTTGGTAACTAATATTCAGACCATAATCACATGAAAAATCTGAAACAATTTATGTTGGCAAATAAGTTGTGTTGCTCTTATTTTTTTTCTTAAACAATTCTCCCAATAAATTTTGCTAGAAGAAAAATTTTAATTCACATTTGGTCTTGAGCAGAATGTTCATGTTCTTGTACAAATTTCATCACCATATAAATTCTCAATGTACCAACCTGCCCAACCCGTATTTTCCAACGACAAGCTGCCACAACAGATCTAACCCCTATAAAGGAAAAGTCATTTGTAACCTACTAAAGAAAAATCGATAGGCCAAGGAAAACTTATGCAATGCATCCTGAAAAAAGCATCGACACTATCAAACAATTGCCCTTCTCCTTGTATCACTAACTCCCATAATTTTGAGAACAGTGGCAAAACTAGGGTAATGCTTTGGCATGCATTTGAGGCATTGGTCATTGGTGTTTGGATACTAGAGTACCTTGAAATCAAACAGTTATGGTCTTGCAACTTTATTGCACATAGAAAAAAAAATATAACTCTAAAATGCAAACAATAAATTTCACTTGCTTTGATCGCTTGTGCTTGGATTTCACAGGGTCACATTCTTCAAATTCATAGACATCTACAATTCCCTCATTGAATAGAAACAAGTTGTTTAGAGAATGTTTTCCATCCAAAGGCAACAACCGAGTTTTATCAGTTTGAATATTAGCTTAAATTAATATCCAAAATAGCAAGTACCTTATATTCCCTCTCAACAAATTGATTGTATATCGTAATTTGAAAAAAAGGAAAACCATTAATCAAACCTCCTTCACACTTGAAAGATTTAGCATCATAAACTCTAATCTCACTTACAACATGACAATAGAAAAATACACCTTTCTCAGAATAGAACTCTGTTTATAAATCCCAACCTAGTACTATAACAAAAAAAACTATGTTAGCAATAAAAAAGAACAACAAATTATGAAGGGGAATACCTACTCGGGAATCAAAATGACAAAGAACCTTTGTGAATAGAACCATAACCAAGGTGTTCCAATAAGTATTCACCTATGGGACGTACAATAAATTCATTGAAACACCATGCCATTAATGTTTTCTTAAGAGTGCTAGTAATCTTGGATTAAAGAATAAGAAAAGGTATTTGCAAGAGAAGATCACTCTATATATATATATTTTACTCAAGAAGTTATCATCTTCATTATATACCCTCTCTATTGGCTCTTCACACAGTATATTGTCAGAGTTAAAACATTCTAATGGCATCATATCATCCCCTTCCAATGAGGGCAATACGTCAACTTCCATTACATCAAAAACCTCATTAGATACATCTTCTTGGTAAGGCTTTTCATCAAAAACTAATTGTTCCTCTAATTAGCCAATTATTGCCTAACATTAAATCTTCGATATAAAAACTTGTTTTGCTTGCGATGCTAGCATAAATGGTTGGTCAACACACCATATTTGCACTATATTTACACTGGGGACTTTCCGATCCTTATCTATTTGGATTAATGCATTATCCTTCACTTCACCAATCACATTTGGACAACACAACCTTCTTTTGTCCAAGTAAATATGCTAACTCAATAATATAGGTGATCACGTCATAAAAGTCTGTCATTGTTTGATCATGCTCTCCCCCCTTTGTTTTCCTCTTCTTCTCATGATTTCAAGTATGGAACCTAAATCCATTAACGTTGTTCAACTCACCATAAATGGGTCCACCGAATGAATGGCCATTATATGCAAATACACACAACTCCCCCGACTTTTTACTTCATCGTAGTTTCGTTCGGGTCGATTGAATCTTGTATCAATATTAAGTAGGTACATAGAACAAAACGTCAAACATTCGTTGTCAATGTAATGTTTAGAAATTGACCCTTCTGGTCGAGGCTTATTATGTACATAGCCCTGTAGTTTATTCATTTGTCTATTGATATACATAATCAAACAATTAAAACATTAATTAAATTAAATTGACTAGTTCTTAATTAATCACTTCATTAATTAATCATACAATGCCTTTCTAATGAAAACATCCACCGATATTGCTCTAATCCAGCAATCTTTGCTTCTGTAACTAGGTGAACCATTAGATGCACCATCACATAGAAGAATGTTGGAGGAAATATTCATTCAAGTTTGCATAGTGTCAAAACAATTTGCCTCTCAAGTTTATCCAATGCATCCAAATACAGTGTTCTAGAGCATAACTGCTTGAAGAAATTACTGAGCTCAACTAATGTCTGGCACACTTCCTTATTCAAGAAGACACATAATGCCACAAAGAGTATACGTTGTAGGAAAATGTGATAGTTGTATCTCTTCATTCCTGAAATACAACACTCTCAGGTCTTCACACAACGAGAAATATTTGAAGTAAAACCGTCTAGAAACTTAATTGATCTCAATAATTCACACATTCTTCTCTTCATTTCATGTGAAAAGTGTTAACATGCAAAAGGCATAAGAAATTTATCAACATCAAAGCGCAGATGTAATTCAAGCCTTAAGCCCATGGCCATCAAATCCTAGCAAGCCTTCCAATTATCCTTAGTTTTTCCATCAATGTTCATTAATAGCCCAAGCATCACACACGTTATTCTCTATGTGCATGATATCGAGATTGTGTCGTAGTATAAGGGTTTTCCAATACAGCAGTTCAAAGACAATGCTCATCTTCGTCCAATTTAAATCAATGTTCTTTCTCTTCTTTTTGTTTTGGATAGGTTCAAGTACCTTACCAAACTCAAGTGGTTCAATAGTGTTCAAATATTCCAATATACAATCCCTATCTAGGCAAGTTAGCATAAGCAATGAAGTCATTTATAGTCCATATCACCGTTGCACACAAGCAAAACTTTTGTTCAATGTAAGCATCATATGTCTCAACGCCATGCTCCCACAATGCCTTTAATTCATCAACCAACGGTCGTAGAAATATATTGATGTCATTTTCTAGAGAAATTGATCCAAGAATAATCATAGATATCATAAAAAAGGGATCCTTCATACATCTCCATGGAGGGAAATTGTATGGCACAAGAAACAAAGGTCAAATGTTGTAATCATTACTCATGTTGTCAACCGGATTAAATTCATCACTTGCTAGACCTAGCCTGATATTGTAAGGATTCTGGGCAAATAATTCATGCTTCTTCTCAAAAACTTTCTAGGCATGTAAATCATTCAAATGTCTCGAAACATTATATTCATTGACATGTGTGTCTTTATTCTACCTCATATCATGAGAAATATTTTTATATAGGGTTAATTATAATTTTCTCCTCAAACTATAACTCTTGTTGCAATCAGCCCCCTACGTTTTTAAATATTATAATTTGCCCCTTTCAAGTTTCAAGTAGACTAAATTGACCGACAACAGTGGTTGGAACTTGAAAATACCATTACATCATCCATCGTATACAATATTTCTCATTTTTTTTCTTGAGATACCAACCGAAAAGGAAATATATTGATCAATTCTGATTCTTTTTTTTCTCTTGATTCTTTTTCGATCGAGATGTATAGATCCATGAATCTATGTGTCTATATAGATCATGTTTATGCATTAACAAAAATGTGCAAAAGCTCGATTTGCCTCTGTCATTCTACGAGTCTCTTCCTTTTTGCATATGGCATCGCCATTCCTTTTGGCAGCACCCACTAATCCGGAACATAACTTGAAAGCCATATTTCGACCTGGACATTTTCGGAATGCCGCTAATAACCAACGAATGGCAAGTGTTTTTCCTTGTGTGGATTCTATTTCACTAGGAACTTGATGAGTCGATCCACCTTCATGTCTTGCTTTATTGCTATATTGGGAGTTACTACACGTATTGCTTAATGTAAAAGTAAAGATAGTGGATTTGTTTCTGTCTTTTGTTGAATCTTTTTCATGGCTCGATAAACAATTTGATATGCCAACGATTTTTTTTCCATGTTTCAAAATGCGGTTAACCAACATGTTAACTAATCGATTCTATCCCTAAATATAAGGAAATAAAAAAAAAAGTCAAGGAAAAAATACTTCTGTTCCGCTCAATAGTCAATACCAATACACTGCATAACACCATGTTTGCCCTCACCTTCGCCTCTATCTTCACCCAACACTAACACACGTGAGCGCACATATACACATTCTTTTCAGGAGTAATTGTATCTTTTCAACAAAATAGAGATCACATAAATTTATTAGGTCTAACTTATGTCATTTTTTTGGGTTTAAAATTAACTGTTGGAGTTAATTATTCAAACTTAAAAAGGTCTATTTGTTGAAATTAAAACTTGAAGGGATGAAGGCAAACTTTAATCTCTTTAGTCTCGACTTTAATGGGAAGTAACGCAAGACCTTTTGAGGTATCTTCTTGGATATTTCAAACTTCCATCTCGAGTTTTTATATTTTGGACAATTATCCAAATCCTTATATTCCTTCCAAAAGATTGCACAAGCATGTATTTTCTCATAGGTAAAACTTAAGTCATGAATAACCTTTCTTGCCTCATAATATGACTTGAGAAATGCATCTTCAACACTTTAGGTAACAAAATCGAAGGACTTATTGGTCCAACGATGTATCATTTTTATATGAAGCATATTCACAAGAACAGACAGTTTTGAATGCTTCTCACAACCCAGATAAAGTTCTTATTCTGCATTCTTTAATAAATAAAGAACTATATCTAGCAGATTATTCTTCACCACCCCAATTGTTCCCAAAATGGCTAGTGGCAATATCATATATCATTCCATGCATTTAATCATATTCGTTATCTTTTTCGTCATTTTTCGCAACATCATCAATATAATCAGAATTGTATGTAAACGCTTTGCCATGATATATCCACCTAACAAACCCTTAACTATCCCGTTTATCAACAAATGATCTTCAACTAACTTCTCGAGTTTAGTTGTAGAAATTTGTTACAGTTGTAAATTTGAGTAAATTTTGGAGATGTCCTAAGATAAGATAATTAAAATTACTTAATTTTAGTTGTCAAATTTCAAAAGTTTTCACTTAGCTCACACAACGATTAATGGGAGGAAGGGTCAGACTGACTTGAACAACTACAACGATTAATTTGAAAATTCAAGTACAACTTTAATGGGTAATTTAAGTGATGACAGAAATGAATTATAAATTCAGACGTCTAAGTTTGAATCTTGGTAATTTTTTTGGGATCCCGTCATGAGGGATAAATTTCTCATGAATACTCTAATCCCGCACATAGATGGTCTATTTTTGATCGAATCAGAGAGGAGATTAATCTACATGTGCATAAATTAATTCAGATACCCCAAATTGTTGAACCAAAAAAAAAACCCAAATAAAATACAGATCATGAGTCAATCTGTCAACGTGTAAAAACCACCATAGGTCCACCACTAAGTAAATTAAATTGGTTATAAGGGCTCAGTGGTTATACAAATTGTACATGTTCATTAATTAGCACAGTTAATTAATTAGGTTTGTTGGCTTTTTTAGATCTTTATAGTGGAAACTTTTTTCATAAAGTTATACCTCTGTTTTTGATACATCAGTCTTTCCCCCTATCATTAATTTGTTAAGCAAAACATGATGGGATTATCAAGTCAAAAACACCACTAACAATTGTCCTCAAAGCAACCAAAAAAAAAAAGTGGCAGTAATAATAGTCATTGAAATGATGGTAGGTGATTTTTTTTTTAAAAAAACTAAAGTATAGGAGAGCAATTAGATGTGAAATCTCAGACATGACGTAATCATAGTAGCCAACCTTTATTCGCAGAAAAACCTTCCAGAGGAGCCTAGACGGAAAAACCTACAACCACTCCCCAATGACAACTAGAGCCATAGCCGAACTTTAGTCCCACCAAACCATTTACAAAATTCAGCAATTTATGCCTATAAAATCGAACCTGGAACATAACCTTTACAGACCTCAAGCACAACCTTTAATGGAGCACTAAGTACTACTAAACCACACAACTTGGTAGTGATGGGTAAGTGATTTTAGTAAACTGCTAAAGTTTCGAAACTTATACTATTTTTTTTTTTTGCCTATTACGAAAAAAACATTTTAACACTCATTCCCTGTTTTTTATTTTTATTTTATCCCTTGGTGTTTTTTTCAGTTTGTTCTATATGTGTTTCTCTCGTAACATCCAAATATTCCAGATTTAGCTCCAATTTGAAATTATTTTGAAGTTTGAAATATAACTAATAATCAAAATTTCGTTTCAAAACGTTCGAAATATTTCCGTTGTTAAGAAGACTGAAACAAATCAGTGATGGAATTAAAATTTTAATATTTTGAAGTATTTCATAATATTTTGAGGTTTTTTTTAATGTTTCAATGCATTTACACAATTGTTTCAGAATTTTTCACGGTATTTTAAGATACTTTGATATATTTCAACCAATATTTTAAAAAAATAATTCTTAAATAATTTTTTTTTTCATTCTATTTCCGAAATAGATCAAAACTTTTATGAAATACGTCGAAATATTTTCGGTTTTTAAGTGATTAAAACAATACACCCAAACGAAATTTTAATCGACAAATGTGTGTCACAAATATTAAGCTAGTAGGATGATTGTGGGTGTTTTGTTAATAAAGAATCTAAAAATGTGTTAAATGTCTTGGAATAAAACTTCCCTCTGATTGACACTTAGCTAAGGTACATCTTCCCTTAAATTTTGTTATGCCCTATTTGGTGTCGAGAGGATACATTGAAACCGAACAATAGGATCAAGTGACTATTATGGTAGAAAATTGAACTCATGAAAATTGACAAAATATAAAACAAAGATGATTTTGATCTCTGAGAAAACATCTTCCTCATATTCATAGTTCCTTTATTGATGATTTAACAGTAGAAAGTAGGACTTTTTACATAATGTCTTTTCCCATTGGAGAATGATCTCCAATTCTCTGTATCCATGGTAGAAATTTTGGTGGAATGCTTTGTTCATTCCGGAAAAAGTTGCTAGGATCAACCAAAGTCTTCACTTTCACCAATCTATTGAAGTTCTTCTTGTAATATTTAGTACCCCAAACACCTGCTTGTGCATAACTCGTGTTGCCTTCATTGTTGACTCCTATATCAAGATCTCTGTAATTGATATATGCTTCTCTCGGATTCATAGAAACATAAGGAGTCATATACTTGTAGAGCCTTCGAATCCAATTGATATGCCTTTCTGAAGCTGTTGTCCCTTCTTCAGCCCACACTATTTGGTATTCAATGTGGTATAAGTTTCCAGCTCTATGTGGGAAAGGTATTTTAGATTCTGAAATCTTGCTCATCACTCCGCCATAAGGATTTAATACCATTAAAACCACATTGATCTCTTCTTCATATAATATTTCCCATATTCCTTCAAATACACTCTCTGAAATGGGCACCTTTACATAATCTGATTTTAGTTTGTAGTTACTTTTGAAGGGGAATTCCCTGTTCAACAAGTTATTGACTGATTCTCCACCGAAAAGATTGAGTACTGATTCAATCCAAGTTAATTCTATGCAGTTTTCTTGTACCAAACCTAACTCTGAAAAGTTATCTTGCATCAATGAAAGTAGATCATCTACCCCACCAACAAACAACGCAGTGAACGAAGCTTGTATTGTTTTATTTCCGTCTATACTAGAGTTCACATTACTTAAGAAGACTCTGATGAAAAGATTTTCATCAATCTTTGGTGCGATGTATTGCCATTGATGGACAAGCGTGGTCGCATTTTGTTCCAAAGTTTTGTTTATTCTGAAAACAGTAACAATTTCTGGAACAGTAATTAAGTTTACTTTCCATGCTGAAATGACCCCAAAACTAGCACTTCCACCTCCTCTAATGGCCCAAAAGAGGTCTTTCCCCATTGATTTTCTATTAAGAATTCTACCATTGACATCAATTAATCGAGCATCAATGATATGATCAGCTGCAAGGCCAAATTTACGCATCAACATACCATAACCTCCCCCACTAAAATGTCCACCCACACCCACCGATGGACAAATACCTGCCGGAAAGGCAAGAGTGCTACTCTTATTTGCAATGTAATAATAAACTTGACCAAGAGTCGCCCCAGCTTGAATCCACGCTGTTTTCTCTTGGACATCAACGGACACTGAACTCATGTTACGCAGATCAATGATGGCAAAGGGTACTTGAGCAACATAAGAAAGGCCCTCATAGTCATGTCCACCACTTCGAATTCGTATCTCGATATCATATTTTCGACAACAATTTACAGTTATCTGAATATGAGACTCTTGCAACGGTGTGATTATGACTAGAGGTCGAGGGGTGTCAAGTGTAGTGAATCGAAAGTTTTGGGCAGAGAAGTTCAGAACAGATAAATACGAAGGGTTACTGGGTGTGTAAATCACTTGGGAGATATTGGTGGAGTTCTGCAACTGACTGGAAAGACATGAAAGAAAAGCTTCATTAGCATGAGCTGAAGCTGCCCATGAAAGTGAGGAGAGAAAAAGGAAACAAAGTGAAAGCAAAGAAGCTCTTGAGGTTATCATTTTCAACATTGTTAATGGCTTTTCTTGTGCTAAAACTTCAGAAAATGAAGCTATTTTATAGTACTGTGAAGCAGGCAGCTTTTTTTATTTTCAAGTTTTGATGCTAACAATGGTGTGGTTGAAAATCAAGGATGGTGATCTGGGCTGACAGTATCACATGGTTAATGTTAACTCCTGACAGAAGACTCCTAAGAGTTAAGTCATGGCAGAAGATAGTAGAAAGTTGAAATTTCGTGTTGATATTTTTATTTGGAGGACAACTAAACTGCCGAATTGAAACTTACAATATTTAAAAGAATAATCTAAGTTTGCAGTTGACAAAAAATCTAAGTTTACAGTTGACAAAAATTTAAATTGTTACTTAAAATGGTCCAATTTACAAATTAAAAAATTATAATCGATTATAAAAATTATAATTTTTAATGGGCAAATTACACGTTATATGTCAAATTTTCATCGACAATTATTTATAACCAATTAAGAATTATCCTAATCAAATATAAATTTTTTTTTTCAGAGTTGTCTGAATGAAACCATGTTGGGTTGAAACTTTCAAACCATATAGAAATATCACAAATCATATTCATTTTGAAATCATGAAGTTCTTTAAGTTGCTGTCATTTTCAACTACCTGCTGATTTTTCATTACTTTGAACCCGCAAAACCCGTACATCATACGGTGCTTGCATCTATGTCTGGTTATGGATTCTGCACGTCAATTATAATGATTTATGAAGGGTGGACCTGTCAGAGCAACACACGTTGTGGGTTTGTCCACCACTCCAAATAAGGATAAAATTATTTACTTTTTTAAAAAAATTCTACTATTGACTCATATTTTATGCAGATGTTTTAAATCTTAATTAATTCTACTATAAATCTCAAAAGTATAGAGTTTGTTTTATTATGTTTATCGTATTATTTTAATTTTTGAAATATTGAATATGTTTCTTTATTATTCCTTAAGTAGACAACATCTAAATCACTAATGATTTTTTTATCATAAATATGTTATGTAATACGTAAACATGAATAAAAAATAATTTGGATAATTTTTGACCAAAATTTAAATAACTCATGATCAAAACTGTGTAATTTAGGTAACTTTTAACCAAAATTTGAGTAAAAATTTAATCAAGAAATATCTAAACTATTTTTTTATCTATATTTACGTATTACGTGATAAGATTATAATAAAAAATTGTTAGCAATTTAGACGTTGTGTGTATAAGAGACCAGATAAAAATATATTCAATATTGAAATATTAAAATGATACAATTAAAATATTGATAACCAAAATGAAACAAATTCCATACTTTATGGATCTCCGGTGTAATTAACACTTAAACTTATTAAGAAGATATTGCTCGGCCAATTTACAAATCTTCATCAATTATTCATATCATCTAGATCAAAGGAGGGAAAGGCTCTTTGATTACCTTGGTTTGTAAAACCTTAACTTAACAGCAGCATTTGACTCAAATTAGAATGGGTAAGTTACATCACCCCAAGCCCCAAAAGCAATGCGTACATTATATCAATAGAACGGTTTTCGCGATTTAAATTTAAAAATTAGAGACATTAACCTCTTAAAATTTATCGTACAAGTAGTAGTTAAAACTTATCGTACAAGTAGTAGTCTCGTGTTTGCTAGTAGACTAAGGTGGAGTTATTTCTAATGGGTTATAAAAGTGCAGTTTAATTAGTTCAAGAGATATATATGTTGGTGCAAAAAATTATCTGAGTCACTCGAAATTCTTGATTCATAAATCACATTATATTATTTTTTTCTTACATGAATGCCCATCCTCTTAATTCAAAGAAACATAGTCAATTAATTTGTGAGTGGTGGGAAATTTTTGGTTGGGTTTGACCTCTAGGTTTCTTCTGAAACTAAGACAAGAAATTGGACAACCTAACCAATCGGGAGATATCAAATTCAAATCAAAGACTTGAAACCTAGAAAAAACTACAGTAGACCCATGACTTTGAGTGGCTATTGTAGCCCAGAATAATTTTCCAGCTTTTTTTCACCTGCTGATGTGTAGGATTATGTGGTATTTTTCATGTAATCATGATGCCATTGAAACAAAAAAGAAAAATCATAATGCCATTGAAGAAACCAATATGAAAAAGAAAAGGGTATTATTAATATGATTTGGGCAATCTTTGCTTGTTTCCTTATCATTGTTTTCTAGCTTTTTAGTGGATTTAAATATCTTCAGGTATATTATTTTTATTTTTATTCATATTAAGTTATTAATCATGAATTCACATTGTCCTCTCAATTTTTGAAGTGGTCTCAAGCTGCTCTAAAGCAAAACGCATGTTATGTGTTGAACGATAAATATTCCAATGTTTAGTGAACTACACGTTTTCAATATTTGTAATTAATTAACGTGAATTCAATAATTACATACAGAGGTTTAATGGGAGAAACTTCGTAGTTAATGGATAAATGTAAAATGAATACACATAGTTACAGGTGTAACGTGAAATATGTTAAATTGATGATCAGGTAAAGAGAGACGGAAGGGAGAGTCAATGGGTTCAAAATGGAATTTATCCTAAAATATTAAGCAAAAATGTATTAAAAAGAATCCGACCCTTCTCTACCTCGTGAGTCTCGCTACCTGTTTAGCCGGCGCCACCTACTTCCTCTTTCACAATTTACTTCTACAAAAAGGGAGAGCCTCTGGCACCCATTCGGTACTGTACCGTAAAAAATATGTAGTTATTAATTTTTTGTCTTTAAATATTATTCACCAGAGATGATAGTTTTACTTATAAAAATTGTCCCTTTTTTTTTTCTAAGGATTGTAATTTTAGTTATAATTGTGATAATTTTGTCGCTAAACCTGATAACATTACTTTAAAGAGTTGTAAATTCATCTCAAGAGATTATAAACGCACCTCACATTGGAACAATAAATGAAGATGAATGGCGAACAAAAAAATCAGACTTGATCGAGCACCGGCAAATGTGGATTGGATGCTTCAATTCCCTGAAGCAACTGTCCGAAATCTTCCCAAAACGTACTCAGACCACTGCCCTCTCCTTATCCAAACAAAAGGTACCCCTTTAACTCCGTCTTTTAGACTTTTTAGAGTTGAGGATATGTGGTTTACAAAACCAGATTTTAGAAACGTTATTGTTAACTCTTGGAATCAAGCTAACCAAAATTTCAATCTTGCTACTAAAATCTTTGAACATAATGCTAAAGAATGGAATAAAAATAATTTTGGTGACATTTACCAAAGGAAAAGAAGAACTTTGGCTAGATTAGAAGACATTCAAAAAGCACAGGATAATTATTACTCCCATAATCTTTAGAGACTTGAAAATCAATTGCGACATGAAAACCAGCAAATCCTTGAACAAGAAGTGATTCTTTGGTACCAAAAATCTAGATCTAACTGGATAACCCTTGGTGATAGAAATAGCAGATATTTTCATGTGTCTACAATTGTGAGAAGGAAAAGAAATAGACCAGAATCTCTAAAGAAGGAACAGGGGCTGTGGGCAATGGAAAAGAATGATATTAAAGAAGTAATCCAAAATTTTTACAATAATCTTTTTTGGGAATGAGGTCTGCAATCTTTACGACTCTAACCATTATAGCTATCAAGCAAAACTTGATCAAGTGGATAAACAGATCCTTTAGGAACAAGTAATGGATTTTGAGATCAAAAAAGTTGTTTTTAATATTAAACCTTACAAATCTCTAGAACCTGACGGACTTCAATCCATATTTTATCATAGATATTGGGATATTATTGGGAGTTTTGTGTGTCAACAAATCAAAGAAATTATAAGTAGAAGAGAGTGCCCTGTGGAATTTAATAAAACTTGGATTTCTTTAATTCCCAAGGTTGACAATCCCTCCCTAGCTTCGCAATTCAGACCCATTAGCATGTGTATTGTTAGTTACAAATTGTGTCTAAATTGCTAGTTGCAAGACTTAGGTCATTTCTTGATAAACTTATATCCCCTTTTCAAAGCAGTTTTATTCCTGGTAGACAGACTTTTGACAATGTTATCATCACACAGGAAATCATTCATTCATTAATGAAGAGAAAAGGAAAGAACGGAGGAATAGTAATTACAATTGACCTTGAAAAAGCTTATGATAGAGTACGTTGGCCCTTCCTTCACCAAACATTGATTGACTTCAATTTCCCTCAGTCCTGGATTAATTTGATTGTGAGTTGTGTGATTGGCACATCCCTTTCTATCTTATGGAAAGGTGCCACTTTTGACCCAATCAAAGCTAAGAGAGGCCTTAGACAGAGAGACTCATTGTCACCTTACTTATTCACTCTATGTATGGAGAAACTAGGTCAAATCAGTCATAACAAAGTTGAAAATGGAATATGGAAAGGCATTAGGAATATGGAAAGGCATCAAGACCTCCAGGAATGGCCTTGTCATCACCCACCTCCTTTTCGCTGATGATATTATCCTCTTCTCTAGAGCTTCAAAAAGAGATTGTGACATGGTTAAAATAGTTCTGAAAGATTTTTGCTCTATTACAGGTCAGAAAGTGAGCTTAACTAAATCCAGAGTTTCTTTTCCCCAAACATTAGTAAGAGCCGGGCATTGCACTTAAGGAGAAGGAGTGGGATCACATGTACTGATGACATAGGAAAGTATCTAGGCATCCCCATCATCCATAGGAGAGTTAGTAAGGATCACTACATCTCAGTGATTGAAAATATTCAAACAAAACTAAGTGGCTGGAAAATTAATAATCTCTCATTTGGTGGAAGAAATACTCTTGTTCAAGCTGTTACTTCTACAATTCCAAGCTATATTATGCAAACCTCTTGGTTACCCCAATCCACTTGCGAGAGAATTGACAAATTAAATAGAAACTTCCTTTGGGGGGACACTGAGGAGAGGAAAAATGTTCATTTGATTAACTGAGACACTGTCTGCTCCCCCAAGGAAGTAGGGGGTTTGGGTTTGAGAAAACGTAGAGATAACAATTTAGCTATGTTGTCTAAATTGGGTTGGAAATTTCATACGGAGAGTAAATCCTTATGGGTTGATGTGGTTAATAAAAAGTATATGAATCCACCTTCGAAAGACTGGCCACATAAATCCAACGCACCTCCAATATGGAGGGCTTTGTTAAACACTTCCCAAATTGTGAAAGAGAACACAAAATGGCTTATTGGTAATGGTTCAAAGGTTTTGCTGTGGAACGATTGGTGGATTGGTGAAAGCTCACTCCAAAGAAGGATGATGATCCCAAGAACAGCTGACCCCAATAGCACAGTGACTGATCTCATAACCTCCACAGGTAACTGGAATATCCAGAAAGTAGATGTGTCTTCTCTCAAATGTTATTTCTGATCTCATTCACTCACCACTACCATTGGAAGGCTCCCATCAAGATTCACCATCTTGAGGTCTTACATGTAATGAAAAATTTTCAATTAAATCTGTCTATAATTGGATTTTTGAATCTGACCATAGTCATTATTGTGTTTTATACTGGAAGTGGATTTGGAAACTCAGGGTCCCACAAAAAATTTAAGCATTTTATGTGGTGGCTTCAAAGTGATAGACTCCTCTCTAACTCCCTGAAGCTTGCAAGGATTCTTACTAATGACCTTGCATGTGTGAGATGCAAAGCTGTTGATGAAAAAACAACCCATATTTTGAGGGACTGTCCAAAGGCTGATCTTGTTTGGAGATCTTTTCTAAACAGAAATGATCCCCAATAGGATCAATCCTTGGACCTTCAAGATTTGCTCATTGAAAACTATAAAGTTAGAGAGGACATTTTTTGGATAGGTGTGAAATGGTCTATTCTTTTTACTTCCCTGTTATGGAATATTTTGAAAGACAAAAACCAAGAATGCTTGGATAACATAAAGAATTCCCCCCATCTTATTGCTAAGAAAGCTTGGAGCATGATTCGGGCTTCATGGGACGCTTTCAATGAACCCTTATCTCAAGGGACTTTCAATCCCCCCAAACTTATTAGTTGGGCCTTTCCTCCTGCAAGTTGGATGAAGATGAACGTTGATGGCAGCTCCAAAGGGAATCCTGGCCCGACTTCAATTGGAGAGCTACTAAGGAATGACCAAGGAAGGTGGCAACTAGACTTCTTTGGGAAACTTAAGGACTCTATCAGCTTACAAGCTGAGCTATGGGCTATCCTACAAGGCCTTAGGATAATTCAATCACAAAGCCTGAAGAAGGTGATCATGGAAACGGATACTTTGAAAGCACTCAACCTAATTACAGCTAGGTTGGAAGATGTTCATCCCCAAAAGAATATCATTACTAATTGCAAGTACGTTATGGGACCGACTAATACTCCCATTCTCCATACTTTGAGAGAAGGGAATTTTTGTGTTGATAAGATGGCAAGCTTGGGAGGCCATCAACAAGATCCTTTTGTGTTTTTTGAAAGCCCACCGTCTGTGTTGGGTCAGCTCCTTTTGAATGATTTCTCTTGTACTTCTTTTGCTAGAGGGTTTAACTAACGCATGTTTTATTTTTCAATGTACCAAAAAAAATGTAATAATTTTTCCATAAATGATTATAATTTTACTTTTACATGTTATAATTTAATCTCAAATGATTGTACCCTCATCTTTAAAAATAGTAGTTTTACTTTAAAAGATTCTAACCTTCTAAAGTAGTTGTTTTACTTTAAAATATTGTCACCTTCCTTCTAGAGGTTATAACCAAACCTCTAAAAATGATATTTTTACCTCTACAGGCTGTATATTAACTATAAATGATTGTAACCTTACTTTTGAAGATAGTAACTTTACCTTATAATGTGATAACTTTATATCAAGATTTATAACTTTATTTTTACAAGTAATAACATTACCTTTAAGGTGTAACTTTATTTCAATAGTCATGATCGATCATGATTATTATTATTTTTTTTTTATCATGATTATCTAGGATCGATCCCAATGCCTCTTATGGATCCAAATTATTATTATTACTATTATTTTTTAATTTTACTCAATTAGGATCGATCATGTCTATATGAGATCGATCTTAATGCATTTGATGGTCCAAAAATTCTTCCAAACTAAATTTCTGGTGATTCCAATTAAATAGGATCGATTATGACAACTCGAACCCCCGATCCAATATTTAATTACATCAAATTAACATGTAATTTTATGAAATTAATTTTTAATTTTATCCATCTAACACTCAATTCATCAAAAATAACATTACATTGACCTTCAATTGTATTAAATTAACATTCAAAATTATAAATTTAAAATTCATCAAATTAACATTAAATTGACGTTCAACATTTTGTTCTATTCGAAATATAAATTGAGGAAATTAAATATTACCAAAAAAAATTAAAGGTTCAATTAATGTTAAAGGTTAAATTGATGAAAGATTAATTTGGTGAAAATTAAAGGTCAATTCATTATCAAATTGACAATAAATTGTTGAAATTAAATTTTAAATTAGTAAAATTGAATGTTATTTTGGTTAAATTAAAGGTTAATTTGATGTTAATTTAATGAATTAAATATTAATTAAATAAAACTGAAGGTTAATTTATTGTCAATTTTATAAAATAAATTTTAAATTGATTAATTTAAATATAAATTAGATAAATGGTTCAAAATAAATATTAAATTAATGAAATTTAATATTAATTTGGGATGAAATTACCATCTTTTTGATGTAAAATTGCTACTATCACTGGTTAAACTTTCAACTTTCAAATTAGATTAATCACAAAATAACTTATGATTCATCCTAATTCCCTTTGAATGTCATTCAAGCCGGCTTTTTCTTTTTGTATTCTACCTTTACTTTTTCATCGTGGCCTACTTACTCATTCACAATTACTTCCACATCAATGCCACCGATTGTAGTTAACTCTCTCTTGTCAATAAGCATGGGTTTCATGTTACATCATTTCTAGAAATTGTTGCTAGATGTACTATTATTATTATCTAAATGGCACAACCAATTTATTTCCAAATGACCTGAAGTACTCTTTCTATGAAGTCAACTATTTGAACAAGAAAACCAAAGCATAAATCTAGCATATTCCAAAGGAGACGGGGAAAGTATATTAGTAAGAGGAGTATATGAACTGAAATAACATGAACCGAATATATACAATTCAAAATGATGTCATAGGCATGACTTATATAACATCTGTAGTATAATGTCCCAGCTGCTCGAAATATTAGGTTAAGAACAAATTGACCCACTCCCAACTTCAAAAGCACAAGAAGCCTAGTGGTATCTTGGTTCGTCAAAATCCGTCATCTCATGTTTAATTTTAGCTGTATCTTGGTTCCCCAACTCAGACCAGTTTTATTCAAACAAGAGTGGTTGGTTTAAAGTCAGTGGCACACCTCATTAAGGAGGTGGGACATTGACAAGCCAACCTATCTCACCTAATGTATAAATAAGGGTTAATAATAATTTTGGTCGTATATTTATTTTATTAATTTGATCTTTATTATATTAATTTTATCAATTTAATTCCTAAAATTTCAATTCGCATCATTTTAGTCTCTAATTATTAATAGAATAGGTATAGATAGAATAAACTTAATAGTTTGAAGTAAGATCGCTTGAACCTGGTCACTGCGACCCCGAGGAGGCGCAGCAGCCAACCGCTTATTCTAGCAACCTAACGTACTAGAATTCAAGCAAATGCAAGTATGTGGCAGCACCAAAAGGAGCCCAAAGAGAATCTTTTTCTTTTTCCGGTATGTAGCTCTGCAAGCTAGAAGCCCATCATCACGAGGGCAGGACGAAAACAAAGGGATAACATATTTTATATATGTTGGCAAAATGTGGCGCAGCTGGTGAGAAGTTTGGATTAGTTTAACATGAGCGGCTATCCACGATTCCATGCGATACACTGCATTTTAATTTTTACTTATTTCATCTTACATAATTACCTCAAACAAAATAATATGTAGAACATTTTCTAATTTATAATTGAATTTTTGAGAAGTGTTTATAAAAAAAAAAGTGTAGCTTAGTGTCAGTCACGGACTATTACTAGCATATATTTAACGAAATTTGTAACGTCTTTCTCCCTCCACTCGATTCTCACCTTGAAATTACTGACAACTCAAAATTCTTCCAACTGGACTAGAAAACACCCCCTAGAATCTAGACTGGATTCTGATCGAAACTGAATTTTTAATAAAAATATTAGCATATATTTGACTAATCGAATTTAGATAAAAATCGCACTTGTTAGCTAGGTTACAAAAGATTTATATCTTATGAATACTCTAATGCTGGTGTGGATAACCTATCTTAGGACCGAGGAGGAAATCAACCAAATACACAAAAGTTAGTATGAACAACTCTAACCATTTAATTAAAAAAAAAAAAGAGAGAAAGACCTACGAGTATTAAATATGATCATAATGGCTGAATCATCGTCAGACAATCTCTCAAGTAAGTGATTTAGTTGCCCTCCTCGTAAGTTAAGATTTTTTTTATTATCTGATTGTACCTACGACTCTTAAAAAATGACAAATAAATAAAAATCAAGGATGATTATCGGAGTGGGTTTTCTAGACTGATACGTAAACATATATAAAGGGAGAGTAGTTGGCACTTATTGAGAGAGAGAGAGAGAGAGAGAGAGAGAGAGAGAGAGAGAGTTGTTGGAGTATAGATTGAGTTTTGGTCGTACAGAAAGTATACTAATTTGTAGTCATGTCTGGAATTGTTGATAATTTAGTGTCAAGTCTCTAAGTATAAAATTTTAAGATTAAGTTATAATTTTTTTTAAGTGTAAGTTATAACTTATAAATGACATGATCGATCATAGAAGATTGAGATCGATATCAAAAATTACAGCTTTCAAGGTAAAGTTATAATTTTTAAATGTCAAGTTACAACTCACAAGGGAGAAATTAAAACTGCTCAAGGAAAGTTTATGATCGATCATGAGTACCTATTATAACTATTCTTTTTAAATATATAACTTTTTTATCGGTACGGTACCAAAAAGAAATTTCAATAACATAGACTTTTCGCTAATCCAAGTATACTAATATTTAGTCATGTTTGAAATTGGACACTAAGTCATGTAGAATGAGAGTGTTTTGAGAGCGTTAAATTATACATACAAACACGTATTTACTCACAAAAATTATAAAATATAATTTTAAATATTAATCTCCACATACAACTCTGTGATAAACTATTTAATTTTTAAATATGTGTTAGTTATAAGGTCCCAAAATGGCATTCATAAATTATAAATATTATTATAGTTTAATACATATCTATACGCACGGACTTGCACCTGCCAATAAGAATTTGAATAATAATGACTAATTATAGACACAAGTGGGATGAGTTTGTGAATTGAGAAATTAAATTCGTGAATTTGGCAAAATAAGAGCATGAATTTATAAAGAATATAGTCTCAAAGTGCAAATTCACTCACAGAACGCCAAAGCGCGGGTGGTTTAGCCAAATTATGTGACTAAGGTTGGATGTGCTAAGACGTTATTTTGTTTGTTTGACCAATATGTATTATGGTGGGTTTCACAAAAAAATATTTCTTCTATCACATCTTATATAACAAATATACATGTTTACCCTTAACACCATCCATTCCATGATTTTATTTGTTTACGGTTTTTGCAATATATTTGGTATAATACTTGTTATGAAAATTCATACCCAAAAATCATTCGCTCTTCTCTAAAATTCACGTGAATATTCAATACTCCTATTCACACACATTTTATCAACGCACACAAAACAAAAAAAAAATTTAAAAAAAAAATACAAGTACCATTACTTATTCCCGTAGGAACATCCCAAAAATTAACTATCCATCGCCATAGTAAAAATTAATTACACAACCATTACATTACACAGTGATGTAAAACAAGAATTACTATTTTTCATATTTTATTTTTGTCTTATATTTTTTATTATTTTGTTAGGGTGAAATTTTAATTATAAATATTCTAGAGTTATGTGTTGCCTAAATCCTGTTAATTTTCTTAATTAAGTAGGCATGTGTATTTGTTTTTAGAAATTTTTCTAAGATTAGGATTTGTTTCCATTCTAAAAAACATAGGATTTTAGTTTTTCCTGTAAATTGTCATATGTATTTTGAGTCTATGCAGTTTTATTAAATAAGATACATTTTTCAAAGTGTTTTGGTGGATTCAGAGTACCTTTGTCCTACACACTTAGAATCATAATGTTTTTCGTATTTTTTTGTTTTGTTGCGTCAATTGGTGTTAGAGCCTTGATTGACCTGACATTATTTCTAATCAGCGAGGTGGTGATAAATTTTCTCAGAAGTATGATTATGTGGAAAGGGCTTTTCCATGAGCCAATTTTTTTAGTTCTCAATGTTCGTCCCAGCAAGCCTATCATGAGTTCCATAATCCGATTGCTCAATCGACGTTTGGAACGAACCAGGATCCAAATTGGAATAGGGTTTGCAACAACGATAGGGCTCGTGTTCGACCTATTCGAGATCTAAATGGTATTCTCCGTAAATGACAACATATATATGATTCTGCTTCTATTGATGATGATTAGTATGGTACAAGTATGTTTGATAGCTATGACAATGCTATATATCATTGAATACATGATTATCATTCTAGAAATTTATTTATGAAAGTTAACAAGTTTTGATGATTACGTTCATAAAGAAGATTTTTTAAATTGGTTGGCCAAAGTTGAGGAATTCTTTGATTATCATGAAATTCCTGAAGAGATAAAAGTAGGTTTAGTGGCATGCAAATTGAAGGGCATGGCTTATCATTGATGGGAGCATGTAAAATTACGACGTACAAGTCAACAGAAATCTAAAGTTTGTTCTTGGCAAAAGATGAGACACTTGTTAAAAGAAAGATTTGCACCTTCATAATATGATGAGGATGAATCTATGAGACAAACTTTTTTAGGTTATAATGGTTCTTCTGTGATTCAAGTCTCATATCAAAATATAGTTTATGTGGAGTTTTAAACTACTTTGTTAGATAAATTAAAGTAGAAAATAATGAACCTAGTGAGGAGATCAAATATACTTATAGTGATGTTAGGGAGCCTCCTGAAGGTTGTCAACATGAGAAACTTGAAAAAAATTATACATGATTTTATGAATTTTGAGGAGAAGAAAAACAACAAAATTTTAGTTGATTTTCAGCAGCCACATCCAGACGCCCAGGCACCTAACAGCCACAAAGCCCAACGCCAACAACCAATAGTCGTGCCCAATAACAATGCCCTCACACACGTTCCCTTGCTAGCATGCCCTCGCCCTCGCCCTTTTGCACCTTCGTCCTCGCCTGCACACCCTAGCGCCAATGCCAAGCCTCGTCTATGCACCAATGCCCAAGCCTCGCCTGTGCACCAACACCCAAGCCTCTTCTACACACCAGTGCTTGCGCCTATTGCCATGCCTCACTGCCACTAGTGCCTAGGCACCCCAACGCCCTTTGCTCCTCACCTTTTGCGCTTTCTCACCCCATACTCGACCTACTAAAAAAGATACCTATGAATTTTTACTGATGCCCTATCCCCAAGTTCCATTGGACTTTGGGCATGGGGGGAAAATGATGCGCCCAGTCTAAACCAAGTCCAGAATTACAGATTATGCCCAGAATTACAGACTAGGTCCATACCACGGATGTTGGTCGACAAAGGCCCAGTTAGAATTTCAGTTGAGCCAAAGCCCACTTTCTTGAGAAACCCAGTCTGTCACTAGCGCACGTGGGAGTCTCCATCCCAGAGAAAATCCGTAAGGATGCAGTCATCAGGGACACATCGATAGTCTCGCAAGATCATCTTGCCCGTTATGAAATAGGGTGAGTTTCAAGAAATTACCCCTCTATCACTTCGCCCGTTACGAGGATAGGGCAAGCTTTATGGAATCACCAGGCTCCCTGTTACGAGGATGGTGCCTCTGTCAGAGACCTTTGGGGCCAACTTCACTTGCATATAAATTGTAAGTCCTACCTACACATGAAGGGCATCACACACACTTAAACACTACACTCTTGAGCAATAATATTTTTGGACCACCGTAACCCTTACCAGCATGGTAGGTCACCTATACCGAATCCACTCAATCTCTGTGTTTACATGTGTTAAGCCCTTCTTGCTTCATCCATTGATTGATTTTGCATAAATACTTTCATACATCATCAAATAACATTAAAGTCTCCTAATGATTTGGATAGAGGTTTTAAAATATTTTAAATTTGTCCCCTCAAAAAGCTCTGATACACTTTGATCTATTTAATAATGTTCCATATATATATTTGGATTAAATTTTTTAACTCTCAATCTATAGTTTGATGGACCGATGACCATGTGTCCAAGAAATTATTTTAGAGTTCTTTGTTTCATTCCCTATATTTTCACTCTCCCTCTCTTACTATTGTTAATTTGGATACATTGAATCAAGCAATTATACTGCAACATTCTTACAATATAGAAAATACTCGAAACAATTGTAAATGTAATATTCCTTAATTGTGATATGGGTGGCAAGAGTACAAGTGGAAAACTATCCTCTCATATGCAGGTTAATACCGTGTGATCTAAACTTATCCAGACTTTATAGTGGTGAAAGTCGGTGTATTGGATTGTCTTTTTTATTTATTATTAGGTTATTATTTTAGTCTATTGTTGTTAAAAGAGAAATACTATTAGAACCTAATTTGAAGAACTAACTTTTGGATCTAATATATGTTATTTGTGGTTTCCCAATATATTAAAATTACTTATTGAAATATTTGATTTATATCATGCAAATTAGAATAAAACAGTAACAAGTAAGAACAAAACAACACATAAATATGTAATTAAAAAAATATAAACTGATTTATTTGCAGATCAGGAATTGTTATTGAAATTTATGTAGATTAAAGCTAGTGTTTGACACTATATCTTTAAGATAGATTTCACCCCCACACTTGGTGCTTATAAAAAACAAAATATTTGTCTCCCAAGATACAATATCTTCACGCAATTGAAAGTAGCATTCCAATTCAATTATCCAGCAAATTAGAAATTACGTTGTATACTCTCAAATATGCAGACTGCTTAATGCCAAAATTTTGAATGCTAATGACTACCTTAATTCGTAATGTAACTTATGCAGAATGGTAACGAGTCTGAGTTATTTATAGACAAACTAGTGACTGTTATGGATAGCCACCATGCTAACAAATGCAACCCAGAAGACACAAGCAGCCCAAAAGACACCATTGAATAACTGTTCATTCATAAATAAAAACATACTCAAAATTCAGAACTAGAGGGAAACAAAAATTTGAATCAATGTGAATTTTAAATCTAATGGATACTAGAAATTAAATTCCAAATAAAGAAATTCGAGTCCAATTCGTTAAACAAAATTTCTCCAAAAAGATAATGATAAGTCTAAACCACACCCAAATCCGAGACCGGCCGGGTCGTGGTCGTGGCATGCGAGCGGCGCGAGTGTGTAGTCGAACCGAAAGTATGTAGGTGTTCGTTCCGAATATAAAAGTGTAGTTCCTCTTGGGGCCCAACTTGTAGAGCTAACGTAGCATATATACGCCCAAGTAGAATTTATTCCTCAACTAATGTTAGATTAGTGTCAAATCCCACATTACACAACTTCTATTTTGACATTCCAAGAGAGTTATTTAGAGTTTATTTTTTCGTTCATTTTTTACTAGATTTGAGTAAGCGAATATACTATGTTATTCGCCTCATAGAATAGAATACATACACACAAAAATTTACTCGAAACAAGAAGCAAGTTCCACTTTAATTTAGGCTTAAAGTCAATCAAAACTCAGATTTTAATTATCAAAATCTGCTTTAGTCCAACTATGTATTAATATCTAGGCTTATCATTGAATGCAGTCTATTGTTGTTTAAGTTCCTAAATGAAGCACCTGTAATATTATTATTTTTATAAACTATCCTCGCTATGGTAAATTTTGTTCGATTTTGAAGTCACTACTAAAGAAAATAGGGAAAATTATCAATAAATATTACTTTTCCCTACAAATATCCATTAAGTCATATCATTTTTTTTTAATCAATGAAGCCCTATTCTTAAAGCTTTATTTAAATGAAGTGCTAAGGCCATTATATTCCATGTTTATTATCAACTTTTAGTTACCAAAACTCTTTTATTATTTTTTATTCTTTTTGATCACTCTCAGTGAGGTTTTTCAGTTGCTATTTGTTCCCTTACTCAACAACGGTGACGTGCCTTTTTTGATAGAGATTATTGATGAGATTTATTTTTTGTCCTTTTGTTTTCATTTTTTCGCTCATTGGAAAATTGCTAGAGCTAAGAAATACACCATTGTTGTGTATCAATGGTTATTTAACTCCATTTTATGTTTATTTTCTTTTGTATGTCGATTAATAGTGTAAGTTAATTAGTTTTATGTTCTGCCTTTTTTTGCTCATATACATTTTTTTTAACTCATTTCTCCTTCAAATCTACATATTTTAATGTTTTCAATGTTTTATCGTGTGATTGCTCTTTTTTTCCAGATACGATTTTCATCGTCTGAGTGAGTGATTTTTTTATGTTATGTAACTTTAACTTTTGGATTGTTGCAGGCGGTATGGAGTCTTAGTTGTTTTACTAGAAAAAAGAATGAGACATAATGGATGGAGTTTGGGGAGTGTTGGGTCTTTAAATAATGAGCAAATAGGTCTGCCTTATTCATATTTCCTTAGGTATCGAAAAAATATTTTCACAGAGGTCTGTATTATGAATGATGGTGGCGCGAGTTATCTTTTTTAAATAAATATTTATACTTTTTATTACTTTATTACTTTGATTATATAAATTGTGTACACAGATTTATATAAATTGGTGATTGTTTTTGTCAAACATTGTTTTCAAGTGTAATTCTTTTTCTATTTTACATAGTATATTTGGACACAAGCAATGACTAAATATATATATATATATATAAACTGAGGTAGTATTTGATAAAACTGAAATCTGAATACTGAAAACTAAATGCTGAATTTTTTAATTTGCAGATTGTTTGTTATCAATTGAAATTTAAGTATTGAATTTAATCAAATTATTTGAAAAATATAAGGAACTGAAGTCTGAAAATTATTATTATTCTAATTTTGCCTTTTTTTTTAACCATTTTTTTGCAACTGCCTTATTCCTATCACTACCATCACAATGATAGTAGTGGTGGTGGTTATATAATGGTGGTGGTGGTAGTGGAGATGGCACAATGTTAGTGGTGGCGACAGCGATGGTAATAGCAATGGTGATGCTAATGGTGGCAGCAACACGGTGGTGGTGGCAGCAACATTGTGGTGGTGGTGGTGGTGGTGCTAGTGGTGGTGGCCATGACAGTGGTAGTGGTGGTGGCCATGGCACAATAGTGGTGATGATGGCAACAACAATAATGATGGTGATAGCGGTGACATAATAGTAATGTTGGTTACAGTGACACATTGGTGGTGACGGTGATGGTGGTGGTGATGGTGGTGGCAACAACAATACTAGTGGTGGCAGTGGCGGTAGCACAATGATAGTAGTGGTGGCAGCGATAGTGGTGGTGATGACAACACTTTGCTGGTGGTAGTGACGACACAATGATGGTGATGGTGGTGGCGGTGAGGGTGGTGGTGGTAACCGTGACATAATGGTAGTGGTGGCGGCGGCGATACAATGGTAGTGACGATGGTTGTGGTGGTGGTGGTGGTGACAGTGGCACAATAGCAGTGGTGGCGACAACGACAACGACAACGATAGTGACAATAATGATGGTGGTGACGGTGGCACAATGGTGGTGATGGTAGTGGTGGTGGCAGTGGTACAATGGTGGTGGTTGTGATAGTGGTGGTGGCGGTGGTACAATAGTGGTGGGTGTTGGTGATAGTGTTGATTGTGGTGACGATGACACAATAATGGTGAATGTGTATATATCCATTATGAGAAATTGAAAAAATCTTTACTAACATTTTCGGCATTAAATGATAAGTAGATGTCTTACTACTTAAAATTTTAGCCTATTTTTATGAATGACTTATAATGTTAAGTAGTATGAGTTTTAGGTTATCAAACACACTTAATTTATTAAATACTTAAAATTTTCAATTTTAAGCCTTAAGTGGTATTATGAAACAGTCAGTCTCACCCTAGCCCACTGGCGCAAGTCTCTGCAACGGTCCGTCCAACTCAAAATCCTCCAAGCCCACTCACTCTCCGATCATCTCTCTTTCTCTTTCTTTCCCTTTTGTACAATGTCGGCCCAATAATTTTTAGGCATAAGAAGAAAGTTTTATGACGCCTAAAATTTTTTTGAAATTTAATTTTTTTACTTTAAATTTTTTATAACTAAATTCTTTTTTTTGTAGTACTTAAAGGGAAAAGTGGTTGATTTTACCATATGATAAGGTTGGTGCATTGTTATTACCCGTAGCTACCTTCATTAGGTGTCCCCGACTGAGCTTAAAAAGCAGTCTGGTGGACATGTGCTAAAATAATCTCCTATTCAAATAGGTTCTGGATAAGCAGAATTATAATTATGTTAAGATTATAATTGACTAAAACATAGAGGTTAAGAATATAAATTTTGGTAAATAAGTCGGAGTCACTAAAACATAAAATGAGATCGGGTAGAGTCTTTTGATTTTTATAAAAGAATAAGATCGGATTTGCATTTTGAAGTTACTAGAAATTCGTATATACATTTTATTCATACTTTGGGCTAAGAAGGAAATTAGAAAAGGAAAAAAAGTAAATGGTTATATGAAATTTAAGAAAAAATGCTACTACATATATTAAAAAAATTATGTAATCGTGTGACGTACGAGTCATGTAACCGTAAGGAATGTAAGAAAATCTTTTTATACTATATAGTAGCATCAGAATAACACAACTGATTTTCTGGATTTGGTAATACAATTATGTTTGTCAGTATGATATAACAGTGGCAGAACTAGAAATATATTCTTGGGTGGGCACACTCTAATTATATGTTTTACTTTGTCCTCTAATAGGTAAAAATAATATGATATATTTTTTTATTTTTACATTATATTTGATACTTAAAGATTGATTAAACATAAATCGATCAAAAACAAGTATACAATATCTACATAAACAAAAAAATAACTAAAAAAAAGTTAATTATAACTCTTTACAAAAAATGAGGTTAATTATATAAGAGAAGTGATCAAAATATCAACGCCAAAGTCACAACTGATAATATAAATACCAAAGTTTGAAGGTTGCGACGTGCAGTATTTCACTGATTACTAGTGTTTTTTTTTCTTTTATGCTCATTCTATTTTTATTACAGTCCATTAACCAATGAATTTGTTCTCCCAATGGACCCAATTTTGTTTATTTGAAATCATTAGGGTTAGCACAATTGAAGATATTAAAAAATACATAAAATATACATATGTAAAAATAAATAAATAAATAAATGTTAGGGTGGGGTCAGGCCCCTGACCCTGTTTGCCTTTGCTAATATGGCATAACGTCTTTAATTTTTAAAAATTTTATTGGGATAATTGTCAAAAGATACACTTATAAATGTTTATTTATCTAAATGTACATACCTTAGACTTTTAAGTCATTAAGTCCTCTTATTCCTAAATATTTTATGACTAGGTACAAATTTGTAGTTTTTCATATTTATATAATAAAATAGAACGATTTTGAATTCAAGAGACAAAGAGCGGCTCAAATCGTTTCAAGATCAAAAAAGGCATCATCCAACGGCCAACGATATTTCAAACTGTCTCGAGTTATTGACGTCTCAGATCTTTTCGATTCGACGTACCATATTAGCTCTAGAAATTTTTTTGCCGCTCAAAACTTTTAGTTTTCAAAACTAACATTCCTAAATTTAATTCCCCAACCCAATCAAATCCGGCAATTAAAACGATCTTTCATTCCTCAACTCTGTCTCTCTCTCTCTCCCTAAAATACAGATTACAACTCTTATAATTATTTTCCTGATTTTATCTCCTATGTTAATGGATTACTTTCTATACTGAGACATTGACTGTCTCTCACATTCTCATCTTTCATGATTCTTTGTCCAAATTGAGACACATGTCTCCCTAAAATTCTATCCTAATGCAGCTGCTCTCCATCTTTACTGTTTATATCACACATACATCTTTACTGTACATATATATAGTACAAAGATTGAAGACATACTATATGTACATGTTATACTCAGGGAAAGTTTTATCTAAACACTATGTAGTTGAGTCTAAATTCAATGACAATCCCTATAATGTTAATTGAATAAATTTGAATGATATTTTTATAAAATTGAATGTTCATTTGGTGTTAAATTAAATAAATGACATTAATTTGACAAGGTTAAATTTTAAATTAATGGAATTTAATATTCTATTTAATAAATTAAATAGTTTAATTTAATAAAATTGAATGTCAATTTGATTTTAATTTGATAAAAATAAATAATAACTTAATATTAAATTAAAGAAATAATATTAATTGGATGAAATGAAATATTAAATTAATATAACTAAATGCTAATTTGATAAAATTAAATATCAATTTTGTGTTGATTTGATGAGATGAAATGCTAATTTAGTTTAAATTAAATAAAGAAATTTAATTTGATAAAATTGAATATTAAATTGATCAAAATAAAGGCTAATATAATAGAATTAAAATGGAGTGCATTAAAATTTCAGAATCAAGAGAGGATGTTGTTAAAGTTAGGTCTATTTACTGGGGGTGTTGTTAAAGGTAGGTTTATTTATAAAGAGTGTGGATAAAATTTATCCTATAAAATACTCGAGGATATTTCTATAAATCTTTTTTTTTTTTTTAACAAAATAAAACTTTATTTATTTCTCAAGCAAACCATTACAAGAAGAAGGCACAGACCACCTTTTCATAACAAAACAAAAAGAAAGGCACATACCATCTTTTCATAACAAAACACAAGTTCCAGCCAAACAAAACACAGAAGATATTCATACTCACTAAAACCAAACTAAGTCCAAGATCCTTTTGTACTGCTTCCCTTTCCAACCAATCCCGAATAAGCCCAGCCCAGCACATAGCATCAGTCAAATAACAACCAAAGTAAATTAACCCATATCATCAAAAACCAACATCCTTTTTTTCCTAGGCAAATGCCGCCCTCCCACATCCCTATTTAACGCCAATTTCACCTCAAAAGGCAATTCCAGACCTCCAGAATAATCAAAAGAACTTCTGCTCTGCGCTGCCTGATTTGCAAGCCTATCCGCAACATTGTTAGCCTCTCTGAAAATGTGATACAACTGAAATTCCACACCCCTTAACAAACTCTTAATCTCATTCAGCAAACATAAAGAAGACCATGGACAATCATGTAATCCCAAAACTGCATTCACCAACACCTGGGAATCACATTCAATCACCAATTTATAGTCAAACTAGCCATGTTTCTTAATCAATAACAAACCATCCAAAAGAGCTCTAAACTCCGCAACCATGTTTGAAAACTCTCCATAAAAGAAACATGCTGCCAATACCATCCTACCCCATTCGTTTCTCAACACAGCACCCCCTCCTGCAGTTCCAGAATTATTCCTGGTGGCTCCATCAGTGTTTAGTTTCAAGCATCCAGCAGAAGGCATTTCCCATCTAACCTAAATCACTTTATTCATTACCTTGCAAGAAGACTCAATTCTCAAAAATTCTAGGAAAAGCTTCCCAGAGAAATCATCTTGTCTTCTAGGTCTGATAATTTTAGCTTGATATCTGAGAATACTACAAACCTTCACAAAAATAGAATAGAAATGCAGCTTACCCTCCCCAGCAACTCTCCTACACCTCTCCTTCCAAATTTGCCAAAAAAATAATAAGGACAAACTTCTAACCAAGCAATGGCTCAAAGAATGCCTTTTAAAAATTCTACATAATCTTCTCAACCTCACCAAAGGGCTATCATTCCTCAGAAGTTGGAAACCTCCTGCCACAGAGAAGTTATCCCAGATAACCTTAGCATAATCACATTCAATGAAAATATGCTCAACAGTTTCCACATCATGAAAGCACAAACTACACCTGCTAGCCAAAGAAACCCCTATCCTCATGAAGTTGGACTCAATAGGCAAAGCACTTCTTAACAGCTTCCATCCAACAAGTTGAGCACCAGGAGCAGTAACAATTTTCCAAATAATCCCAGCCATATCATTAACCACTCCCTTACTTCTAATCAAATGCCAAGCTGTTTTGATGAAAAATCACCAGAACTAGTCCCCTGCCAAATTAATTTATCCCGCCACACAAGAAATAAGCTTGTTAGTGGCCAAAGTATTGGTGACAAAACTTATATCGTCACTAAAATCTAATGTTTAGTGACGAAAATAAATAATGGCCACTAACCCAAAATATTTAGTGGCAAGTTAAAAAAATTATCACTTATTTCATAAAATAGAGTGTTACTACCGACAACATTAGCTTTGTCACTAATATTTGTCACTAAATTTGAGGCGGGAGAAATTTGGCGCCAAAAAAAAATGGAGGGAAGTACTTTAGTGGCAATTAATTTAATGTAGTCACTAAATAATTAATCAAATGATAACTCTTTAGTCACAATTTGTCTACTTGTCACTATTTTTAGGAACTAAGGTGGTATTAGTGACAGAATTTAATTGTTGCTAACAATCTGATCAATAATTTGGGGGCGGGAATTTTTTCGCGCAAAAAATATGTTGGAGGGAAGAATTTAAGTGACAATTACTTTAATGTTGTTGATAAATAAATAATCTATGCCCAACTATTTAGTAATGACTTAGCCATGAGTCACTATTTGGTTGAACCAAGATGTTATTAGTGATGAATTTGAACTTCTCACTAATATTATCATTAATTTTGAGGCGGAAATTTTTTGGTGCTAAAATGTGTTGGAGGGAAGTATTTTACCAACAAGTTTTTAACGTTGTCACTAAATAATCAATCTAATACCAAGTATTTAGTGGCAATCTAACGATACGTCACTTTTTGACTAATTTTTATGAACTATGAGGTATTAGTGACAAATTTAAGTTTGTCACTTATAACAGTGTCAATCACTTTTATTAGAATCGGACCAGACTGCCTGGTTTGACTGGTGAACCAGGTCCTTCAGCGGTTCGGTTCATTGAAAAGATTGCTGTTATAATCAAACTGTTGAAAAATCAAACCTTCCATGTAATTAAAATAAGGATGCAAATAAATTATGCTTATAAATTAATCGAATTGAGATCCATATTTGACATGAATACAAACTTGTATACAAATTCAAATTTAATTAATTAAATATAGATTGAAATTTATTTTAGAATATTCGAATTCAAATTCGAATCATTTATAATGCATATGATAGATTTAAATTATGATATATCGTATCGAAACCTAGTAATTTGAACCCATTATAATTGATTAAATTGAATCCGAATATGAATATGCTATTAATTAAATAATTTGATCGAACTAAATTTCAATTTTTAAAGAGTACATATATAGACTTTGAAAATAAAATACACCGAGTAACAGAATCATAGTTTTCAAATTGGATTTGTATTCTTATTGGTTAGTCTAAATTGAATATGCTTATCGGTTGGTTAATTGATTGCGCACTTGTCCTAAATGATCATAAATTGATCAAATTTGTCATTTTGTATGTAAGGTGCCAAAAAATGACATGATCTGTTATATACGACATGAATGCAATACGAAATTAAATGGCTTAAGTCTTTCTTAAGACACCCGTTTCGGAAACTTGTGGACATTATATGATTACAAACCAAATCGTATATAAGTGAAACCAATAAAAAAAATACATAATACGACTCGTATATATTCCGATTATACACGATTCATATAAGTTACAAACTCAATATGTCACGTTTCGTTAAACACGAATTAATAAATAAATCGGTTACGCTTAAATTATTTTGGGACACAAACTCATTAAAACCCGATACGAACCAGTCTTACTGGACACATTTTTTTTTTTGAACACTACTCGACACAATTGACAGACCTACTCTTATGTACTATTTATCTTTGTCAATTAATTTTAATAAAAATGTGCTTTTTTTTGTATGTGAAAATCTTGTTAACTAGATTAAATATTATTTTTGTCCTAACAAAAATGATAATCTATAACAATTATATTATATTATATTGTTATGGTATAACACTACAACCTAATAGCTAGGGTAGCCAATTTTTTTTTTTTTTGAGCTAAAGGCGGATAACATATAACAACTATATTATATTATATTGTTCTGATATAACACTACTTTATCACCTAATAGCTAAGGCAGCCAATTTTTTTTTAGCTAAAGACGGATAACATATAACAACTATATTATATTATATTATATTGTTATGATATAACACTACTTTATCACCTAATAGCTAGGGCAGCCAACTTTTTTTCGAGCTAAAGGCGGATAACAGGAGAAAATATTTAAGAAAAATTCTCCTTTGCTCACTTATCTTATCAACCAATCCCATTCTCACATCTTAACTTGTCACAAATTCTTGCAGAATCCTATTATGACTATTCTTCACATTCTCTATCGATACGTTTCTCTTGTTCTCTCATTCTCTATATTCTATCTCTATATCTCCATCTGCAATTACAAGAGTTACAATTTCATCACTTCTGATTATAGGTATTTCATTACTTTTCACACTTTAATCACTGAATTTGAGTCCGTAACATGTAATTTATTTCTCGTCATTCAATCAATTTTATGGATTGCTAGTGTTTGTTTCTCTTTTATATTTTTATGCTTCTTCAACTTTTCCAATGATTTTAAGCATGTTACAGTCTGTGCTTCATGTATGTTGCCAAATAAAAATGTCTTTGCCTTATTCCTTCCATGGTTATTGATAGGTGAAAGCATGGTTCTCTAATACAAGTATGAGTTTTGTGCTTTTTGTCCTTGATTTGAATATTTATGAGTTTTTTTGGTTCTAAATTGTTAAATCAAAATTTAAATTGTTTGTAATTGGCCTACAATCGATATGTGGTTTGATTTGATTGATAAGGAGAACAGAGAGGGGTTGAGGTGGTGGTGGTGGAGAACCTGAAAAGGGGTTGTGGTTGTGGAAAACAATGGTGAACAGCAATGGAAAGGTGGTGATGGGCGGTGGGCTAGAGAGAGAGAGAGGAGTTATACCTGGACTTGTGGACTGCTGGGGGTAATTCGCTAGGGGCTGGTGGGGGTAATTCGCTAAGGCTGCTGGGGGTAATTCGCTAGGCCCTTTCTCCATTTGCTTCAACACTTGAACTTCCCCATTATTGACCATGAAGCTTGATTTTATACCCTATTCCTTTTTGCTTCAATGGGACTCCAAACAAGAAGGAATTGAAACCCCATGTCTACACTAATATTGGTGATTGGTAGTTGGTTCAAATTTGTAATGTACATAGATTATTTTGAATACAAAATATTATATATTAAAATCACATACAACTTTCCCCAAAACTCACCAATATTAGTAACATTAATGATTAATCAAGCAGCAACAACGTTACAAAAGCTAGTCAATAGATTTAAAATTTGAAATATGGCATACTTGATTTGTCTGAGAAACCAACTATCAGCTATAAGGTGATTAAAAAAGTTTGATTTAATTGTGCTTGAGAGCATTAGAAAAGTCATATGACATTGAAATATATGTGACAAAATACCAAATCATTCTCTAAGGGCTGTTTACTTCTAGGATATGGGTGGTATAAGGGGGTGATATTAGGGAAATAGTATGTGGGGTCCACTTTATATCTTCTTTGTTTGACATTTTTTGTTTGGTATTATTTTTCGAGTTGTAGTATCGACCTAGTGTGAACAGTGACTTTAATGTCTTCTATATGGTATTAAGCAATACCACCTACCAAGTGGTATTATCTTCCCGGTACAAGTGAAAGGACGGTATAAGAGAATAAAATGACACAAATGCCTTCCTATGTGAAGAGTTCACATATAAAAAAATTATTTTGAATTTTTCTTTGTATTATATTTAAGCGTACGATGTCACCAGTTTTTTTTAAATTTTTTTTTAAAAAAATTATTTTGAAGCTTACGGTGTCACCGATTTTTCTTTTTTTTTTTTTTTTTTTAAAAATTTTTCTTTGTATTATGTTTAAGTGTACGATATTACCTTTTTTAAAAAAAATTATTTTGAATTTTTTTCTTGTATTATGTTTAACGTAAGGTGTTACCGATTTTTTTTTTAAAAATTATTTTAAATTTTTTCCTTATATTATGTTTAAACGTACGATGTTACCGATTTTTTTTTAAATTATTTTAAATTTTTCCTTGTATAGATGGTTAAGGGTAAAATAGAATGGAAGATGTTAAGGATAAAATGATATATTTGTTATATAAGATATGATAGAATAGATGGTTGTTTGTGGGACTCACTATAATACCATTGAACAAATAAACAAGGGAAAGGATGTGATACAAGTTTAAGACCAAATATAGTATACCATTGGATAGGAGTGGAATGTAAATAATTTCTAATACCACCCAAATTTAATATTGAAAACAAACATGCCCTAAGACTAGTAAATTTGGAAACTCTGACTTGAAGATTTTCTTTGTCTTCACTAGTGCTATTTTTTATTAGTGCATTGTCACTACATTTGTTTTTCAAAAATTGATGGCCAGTTGCTAGAAATTTCATTGCTTTCATGAGAAAGGGTAAAATTGTTATTATTATCATGAATGGAACCGTTGTTTTGATGTTATTACATTCTCAACCAAGTAATTGAGTTAATCAATTCTTTTATTTGAACCATTTTTTTTGTCTAATGTGTTGAGATCAATTGGATAGTTTGTTGCAGAGTTGAATTTGTTCATTGTGTAGGAACACAAGTATGGATAGGAGTTGGATGCAGCAAAAGAATAGATTGCACCATATTTTCCAATTGGGAGTGAAAGAATTCCTCCAATTTGCATATGCTCGTAAAGAACCACATAGTAAGATCTCATGTCCTTGTATGAAGTGTAACAACTTCTATGACCACACTCGAGAAGTTGTTGAAAGACATTTATTGATGCATGGGATAGTTAATAGTTATGCTAGGTGGATATATCACGGGGAAGATTTTGAAAACAATTTTGCTAATGATAAGGGTGTTGAGGAGAACTACGAGCAAGGTAATGAAATTGATGATATGCATGGTATGATAGATGATATTGCCACTGGTCATTTTGGGGACAATTGGGGGGTTAGAGAAGAATCTATTCAACAGGGTGTTCATGTGGATGGAGGAGAAGTAGATATATTTCTTAAATTATTGAATGATGCAGAGCAAGAACTTTATCCAGGATGTAAGAAGTTTTCTAAGCTGTCTTTTCTTTTGAAGCTGCTTCATTTAAAAATGATGTATCGCATGAGCAATAAGTGCTTTGACATGCTACTTGAAATATTGAAAGATGCCTTTCCAATTTGCGATACATTTCCTAAGTCTTATTATGAGTCAAAAAAGGTAATTCGTGACTTGGGTCTTGACTACGTGAAGATAGATGCTTGCGTTAATGATTGTGCAATCTTTTGGAAGGATTATAAGGATTTGGATAAGTGTCCAAAATATGGGAGCTGTAGATGGAAGTTTGAAGGATCTAAGAAGATACCTCAAAAGGTATTGTGTTACTTCCCATTAAAGCCAAGATTGCAGAGATTGTTTATAAATAAGAACATTGCTTGTGATATGAGGTGGCATAAAGACAAACGTATCAATGAGGATAATGTATTAAGACATCCTGCTGATTCCGATGCAAGGAAAGATTTTGATAAAAAGCATGAGTTGTTTGCCCAGGATCCTCGCAATGTTAGGCTTGGACTAGCAAGTGATGGCTTCAATCCTTTTGGCAACATGAGTAATGCTTACAACATATGGCCAGTATTTCTTGTACCATACAATTTGCCTCCTTGGAAATGTATGAAGGATCCTTTTCTCATGATGTCCATGATTATTCCAGGACCAAATTCTCCAGGAAATGACATTGACGTATTTCTGCAACCATTAATTGATGAGTTAACTGAATTATGGGAAGATGACTTTGAAACATATGATGGTTACACTAAAGAGAAATTTTGCTTGCGTGCAGCACTGCTATGGACTATCAATGATTTTCCCGCTTATGCTAACTTGTCCGGATGGAGCACCAAAGGGTATATGGCATGTCCAGTTTGCATCAGTGAGACTTCCTCCAAATATTTGCCAATTGGAAAGAAGTGTTGTTACATGGGACATCGTCGTTTCTTACCAACTAATCATAGATGGCGAAAGGAGACTAAATCATTTGATGGTGAGAAAGACTTTAGGGAACCAATTGAACCATTATCTGGGGATGACATATTGAAATATTTGGATGCTATTGATCAGGTTGTTTTCGGTAAGGCCCCTGAACTAATCCGAGAGAAGAAGAGGAAACGTCGAAAAAGTGATTTGAATTGGACAAAGAAGAGCATTTTTTTTGAATTGCCATATTGGAAAACCCTGAAACTACGACATAACTTGGATATCATGCACATAGAGAAAAATGTATGTGATAATGTGCTTGGCACATTAATGAATATTGATGGAAAGACTAAGGACAATTGGAAGGCTCGTAAGGATTTGATGGCAATGGGCCTAAGACCAGAATTACACCTTCGTTTTGAAGGAGATAAAGTTCTTATGTCGTCTGCATGTTACCAGTTGTCCCATGATGAGAAGAGAAAAATATGTGAATTCTTGACTTCAATTAAGTTTCCAGATAATTTTGCCGCAAACATTTCTCGATGTGTGAAAATAAAAGAGTGTCGTATTTCAGGATTGAAGAGTCACGACTGTCACATTTTCCTTCAACGGATACTCTCAGTGGCAATACGTGGATCCTTGGGTAAGGAAATATGTCAGTCATTAGTTGAGCTCGGTAGTTTTTTCAAACAGTTATGTTCTAGGACGTTGTACTTGGATGTGTTAGAGAAACTTGAAAGGCAGATTGCTTTGACACTATGCAAACTTGAACGCTTATTTCCCCCAACGTTCTTTGACATAATGATACACTTAATGGTTCACCTTGCTAAAGAAGCCAAGCTTGCTGGACCAGTCCAATACCGATGGATGTTTCCATTTGAAAGGTATTTAATAATTTATTTATCTGGTGATTACTTAAGCATCAATCATGTTTTTCTTTTTCAATTGTAGCTTTATTCTTTTGTTATATATATTGATAGGCAAATGGGAAAACTAAAGGGATATGTACTTAATAAGGCTCGGCCAGAAGGGTCGATTGCTGAGCGTTACATTGACAATGAATGCTTGAATTTTTGCTCTATGTACTTGGGTAATGTTGAGACGAGATTCAATCGAACTGAACGGAACTATGATGGAGGTGCAAAGTCGAGTGAGTTATCTGTATTTGCATATAATGGTCATGCATTTGGTGGGACCATATATGCCGAGTTGAATAATATTGAGTGGGAAAAAGCTCAGAATTACGTGTTGAATAATTGTGAAGAGGTTCAAGATTTTATAGTGTAAGTTTAATTTTCTAATTACTTGTACTTAAAATTTTATTGTTTGCTCATTAGATTTGTGCCTTGGTATTAGATAATTGTGGGTTATAATGATATATACTTAATGTATAGAGAGCATAAGGAAATTCTAAAAGCTGAGAATACAAGGAATGTTAATCAAAGGCATGACTCGCAGTTTCCTAAATGGTTCGAACAACGTGTAAGTGCACTTTGAAATATACCTATTTTTCTTGCTATTATCAAAACAATGTGTATTTGATTATTTGGCTAGGGTTCTATTGACAATTTTCACTTTTATGTATAGGTTAAAAAATTGTACCATGAAGGGCGTGCTAGCAAAGAACTCTTGTCCCTTGCCAAGGGTCCTGATAATCGAGTGAAACGCTACACTGGTTGTAATGCAAATGGGTTTAGGTTCCACACTCAAGATCGTGAGAGAAAAAGAAAAACACAAAATAGTGGTGTGGTCGTGGAGGGAGAACATGATGGGAGGGTGATAAACTTCTATGGCGCGATCATTGAAGTTATTGAGTTAGAATATCTACTTGGGCAGAATCGAGTTATGTTATTCAAGTGTGATTGGTGGGATGTAAAGGACAGTACAGGTATCCAAATAGACAAGGATTGGAATATTACTAGTGTAAATGTATCACGAACTTGGTATAAGGACCAACCATTTGTGCTTGCCTCTCAAGCAAAACAAGTTTTTTATATTGAAGATTTGAAGTTAGGAAAAAATTGGCGCGTTGTAGAGAGAACTCAACCTCGCGGGTCTTTTGATGTTCCTGAACAATTTGAAGAACAATTGATTTCTGGTGAGGAGCCTTACCAAGAACATGTGCCTGATGAGGTTTTTGAATCAATGGAAATTGATGAAATGCCATCATTAGAAAGAGATGATATGATCCCATTAGGATGTACTGATGTAGATAATATATTTCATGAACAACCAATGGAAAATGTAGATGAAGAAGATAACAACTTCATTAATGACAGTGATATCGAGGAAGATTATTGTAGTGATGATATTCACAAAGATGATACATTTAGTAATGACGAATGTGAATCTGACTAAAGGTAAGGTTTCAGTGTAATTCACCTTATACTAGGGAAAGTTTATAATGTTGCAGTACTTGTAGTTCTTATATACACACATAGATGTGCATAACCATTTGTATTTACACAATTGATATTCATTTGTTGTATTATTTTGTTACTTCATTGCACACAGATGGCCGGATTGGGGAAACAAGGAGCTGCTAGGCGTGGTGGAGGACAACTATCAGTACTGCTTCCGGTTTCATTACCATCTGATAAACAGACACAGACTGGTGCTAATGGTGGTACATTGCCACTTGCACAAGAGTCTCATGGTTCCATGAGTGTAAATAATGTTCCTTTGCCAGAGGGACATGTCGAACATAATGTTGGTATGTTTGTTTAATGGAATTATGTTAAATATTGTTCAAAATATTGACTTATAGAAGCTGCATTTTTAATTTTTTTTATTGATTATTGAATTTTCTTTATGTTTTAATTTTATCAAAAAATTAGGTTCTTAACAAAATCATCTACCAACATTGTTCATACTTTATCTTCAGAGTCATCCTCAACGAGGAGGAAACGGGGACCAACCCGAAATATTGCGCTTGCCAAAAAAAAGCAAGCCGGCGAGAAGCTTAATGTCGAGATGCCTGAAGAGCTTGGGCGAATAGTAGGATTGGAATGCCAACCACTTATAACAGAGTTGGGATGCATTGTTCGGAAGCATGCACCTCTTCAAGTGACAAAATGGGCAAAGATTGACAAAGCCGATCGGGAGAGTTTACTCCAAATGGCCAAGGTAAGTGCTTTTCCAAGTACTTAAACATTTCAACTAGACTATGAAACAAAAGTTAATAAAAGGGGGTTTATGTTTTTTTTTTTTTGCATCCAATAAACAAACTTATTTTTTATTTTGTAATTCAATTGTTGTTACCTTTATTTCTCACAGAGCATTCATTGTTAACAATGTAAACAATTCGCTATTTTTTGTAGGAATCATTCAATCTCCATGATGGACAGGTTAAAGATATAACATTTGCCCAAATGAACACGCAATATAGGAATCATCGCCATAAGCTACACAAGAACTATTTCTTGCCACACCCAACAACAGAAGTAGCAATGCAACATCCACCACCAGGCGTGCCACAAGAAGATTGGAATTATCTTTGTTCTTACTTCTCCTCTGACGAATTTAAGGTTCTTAAACTTACTATAGATACTAAACAAAATCAATTTTCCCTTTATTTGTTTAAAAAATTTCTAATGGACGAAAGTTTGACTATTTTAATGTAGAAAAGGAGTGCTCAAAATGCAAGGAATCGGGCAATGCAAAACACACCCCATGTAACTGGGACAAAGTCTTTTGCCCGGATGGGTGTTGAAATGGTAGCAACATAAATCTTAGTTATAGAGTGTATCATATGCGTAGTGATATGCTTCAAAAACTAATTCACATATTTGAATTGATGTAGACTGCTCAAACTGGTGAAGTGCTTGGGCCAATTGAGTTATATAGGATAACTCATTATAGTAATAAGAAACATTCTTGGGTGAATGACCGTGCACATCATAACTATGTAAGTTATTAATTCGGTTAAAATTTTTGTTTATCATCATATTAATTGAACTAATGTAATTTAAAATTTATATGCCTTGCCACTTTAGGAGCAAATGGTGGAGCTTCAGTCGCACCCTGTAGGAGAGAATGAAGCACCAGTTTGTGAGGAGGAAATTTGCTCAGAGGTTCTTGGACACAAGTCAGGGTACATACGTGGCCGTGGGCATGGTCCAAAGCCTAATCGATCCTTATCTAAGCACCATGATAAATCAGAGTTGGAGGCAGCTAACAAAAGGGCCAATGAGTTGGAAGAAAAACTCAATGCTCAACAAAAAGACATGGAAGTGATTAAGGCTACCCAAAAGGCAACAAATGAGATTTTACAAGCACTGATGGAGCAAATGCAAGGGGCAACCCAAAATGCAACAAATGAGATTTTGCAAGCATTGATGAAGCAGATGCAGGATGAGAGGCACATGTCTGCCCATGCCATTGCCCCTGCGCTTGACCCTCTTTCATGGTAGGTGGAATACTTGATTAATGAAAGTTTAGTTTTGATTTTTTTTCCTTTTTTTGAAGGTGTCATAAACTTTATTTTATTGCATGATAGATGGAAGCAGTATGAAGCTCAACCAGGGCGATTGCAATTTAGGTAAGTGTTCTCATTTTTACTTTTGTAGGATAAATTTGAGGGTGTACAATAATTCCATTTGAAGTATTAGAACTTATGAACAGGTTCTTAATTTTTTATTCTACTTGCAATTATGAAATGGCTTGGGGCTTTATGGAAGAAATTGTGTAGTATTCTCGCTGATATTATGATGTTTTTATATATTAATTAGAGATTGATATTGTAATTGACTATACACTCGATGACAACATAGATCCATTAAATTAGTTTGCCATGGTTGTTAATATTTGATAATAAGGCAATAATATGACAGTTGAATTTTATGACTTAAAGTTTGAGTTAACTATTATTGATTAGATATTCAGTCCATTACCATATTTACAAGATTATCTTTTATTTATTTGATGCAATAATTTGAAGCAAAACATTTATGTTTGCTAAGCATGATGGTCTTTTTTCATAGGATTCATACTTTTTTGGTGATTTATTCTTTTTTCTTTTAATCATATAAGTATTGTTGTGCTTGTGGACAATGGGAAGTAATTGATGTAATGAGTCTCATGACATATAGTAGAAATTGTGTGTTCTTTAATGATGATCATCTATAGTCTTTGGTGTTAAACCTCCCTTAATAATGCTAAAAGTGTTACAATACATTTTGTAAGAGTGCAAACTGCAATACATTGTTATCAGAAATTAGAAGGACCATTTGGTTGATTACCACTTAGTCTAAACCTTTGATGATAAGTGTTGAAGTTTTGTTTCTTGTGTTGCATACAGTGAAAAAAAGTTTAAAAATAAGATTTAGACATTACCAAGCCAATATATTTATGATGACATTTTTGCCCAAGCTTTTACTATTTTATGTGATTTAAAATTAAAGAGTTATGACATATATTATGTTGTTTAATTTTTGTTAGGGTGGTTATCTTTGCGACATCTTTATGAGAATAGAAGATCGTGTTCAAAGGACCAGGATTAATCTGAAAGCCCTGCGTATATTTTTTATTCATCATGAAGTTTGCTTTAGATCTTCTCATGGTTATGGAAGGAATAAAGATCAACAGTTTATTATTAATTTTTTTATTTTGTTGCTTCAGAAAAACTTTTTTTTATTGCTATTTTTTTTTTTGAAGTATTCGTTGGATTGTTTAAAATTTTATGATAATTCCATAAGCTTTTTTATTTTATAATTAAACTATGATTGAATTTTGATTTGTTTCGAATGATATTGAAATATTATGATATTTTAATTACAGGTCAATTTTATACAGGGTTTATGACAACTGTTACGAATTATTATGTGAGTGACAACCACTAAAGTCGTCACTGTTGAGTTTTTTAGTGACTGTTACAAAATGTATCACAAAAGTACTTTGAAATTTTATAGTGACAATAAAAAAATATTGTCATTGAACTAGTCTTTAGTGACGATTATAAAGTTAGCCATTAAAAGTAAGCAAAAATTGTTAGTGACAATCAAAACATTGTCACTACCACCGATAATTTAGTGGCAATAAAATTTTATCATAATTAGGGACGAAAGTTTGAAATTGTCACTAAACATATTAGTGACAACAAAATATTCCGTCACTAATGATTGATGGATACTAATTAGTGTTAATATGTTTTGACACTAAATTTTTTTTTTTTGGGCTGAAAATAGTTTTTAAGTGACGGAAATATACTTTTTAGTGATGAAAGTTTAAAATATTTGTGGCGACAAATTTTGTCGCTATTAAGAGTGATTTAGTGATGATACAGAATCGTCACTAAAGATCTAGATCATTTGTGACAATTTATGTAGCTTGTCACTATTAACTTTTAGTGACACATCTATAGTGACAACCTAGTGGCAATTTTTTTTTTCACCGCTAACTACTTTTGTGACAAATTTAAGAGTTTTAGTGACGACTTTTCTTGCCACTAAAGTTGCTATTTTTTGTAGCGCGCAAATTTGACAAAATAGTACTAGAATTCATCACCTCAGCCCTCAACTGATCAATCAACAAATCCCCAAAACCATCCAACTGCCATTGAGAATTCTCTATCAACTCATGCACACTTGGAAAATATTGAGGTAGAACCCCAATCCTACTCAACAAAACACCCTTCCCTGACCAATTATCACACCAAAAATCACAACTCATACATCGCCATTAACGGTGTAACCCGACAATCACTAACAGGGAGTGATAGTGAAATTTCAAAATTGGAAGGAAGTGTCATTGAATTTAGACTTAACTATAGGGGATCTGGATGAAATTTTCTCATATATCTATACAAATCTATATAATAAAACACATAGGAAGTTGAATTTTATCCCCTATACATCCGCCCCCCCCAAACCATCACATCATTCATTTCTATCACATGCTCAATCATTTAACATTTGATTAATTTATAATTTAACATAATTTTTGTTTCAGATATTATCCATACACGATAGTATAAATTTGTTAAAAAAATCGCATTACATTTTTTAAGAAAATTGTCTATATCTTTAAGAAAATAATGGGTAAAAATAAATTTTAAATGATTTAATCAAATAAATGAAGGAAATAAAAATTATTATTTAATATAGTAATATCAATTTTTTAGGACTCAAACTTTTTTTCTATCGTGCCTTTAGGCATGAGTTATGACTAGTTTTTTATATAGCATAATTGTCCATACCCTAATTTGTGTCAATGAGATTCGACGGTTTTTATTTTGAATCTTTTTTTAAAGATTATGGTTTCCTAAATTTATGGATTAGAATCCCGTTTGAATTTTGATTTATATTCTCAATATCTTTTCCATCAAATGTATCTTTTTTCTACCATAAGTCATTAAGGGTCTGTTTGGTTAGGAAGAAAAAAATGATGGAAAGTGTTATAGAAAGTAAAGTGACAGAAAAGAATATGATAGAAAATATATTTTCATGCATGCATATGGTTAGAATGAAAAATTTACGGGAAAGTTTTAAAACAATTTTATTCTATTGTTTAAAAGAAAGTAAAGTTAAAAGAATTTTTTTATAATTGTCTAAATTATCCTTAATTATATTAAATTGGTATAAAAAAGAAAAAAAAATATGTAATTACAATTGAAAGTTAAAATTTTTTTAAAAAGTGGCTCGAAACCTAATTCTAAGACAATCACCAACAAAAATTTTTTGGGCCAAATTATGTGATTAATTAAATTCATACCAAAATTTTTTAAAATTAATAACTAATAAAATATTTTAAGAAAAATAAGGCTAAAATGGGAAGTTAGTTATGGATCACAACTTTCTTACATTTTCTTGTGTTTTTTACAAGAAAAAAAAGTTGTTTATTTGTGAGAAAGTTTAAGGATGAAAAAAAAATATTTTTTATATCATTTTCTTTTTCATGCTAACCAAACACATGACAATTTCAAATAGTTTATCTTTCTTGCATTTTCTATCATTCTCTCGCTAAACAAACGGACCCTAACGTTTTTCTTCTTCTCCAATAAGTATCTAGATTATTTCCCTCCGCTGGCGATTATTGGTGGTCGTTCTTGCTGGTAAGCATAAACCCTTCATTTTTTTTTTTTCTTAAACTTCTTTCATAAAATTTTGCAATTTTTTTGATTAGAATCCTATTTTTGACATTAATCAAAAAACAATTTCATTGATAAATTCCATCTACACCAAAATTCATCTTCTTCGATTTTCTCAAAATCAACAACCAAAATTCATATTCTTCAAAAACCAATTATCGAAAAATCTAGGTAGAGGTGTGAATAATGGTGTGAATGGTGCTCTAACCGGCATAATGTACCACTTGAATAGGACTCGTTATTCTTGTAATTTTATGTTTTGTCATTTTTGGCAATAAAATTGGATGCGCGCCTTTTTTTCTTTCATTATTTTAAATAAGATACGTTTATCCTAAATATTTTAAATGAAAAGACAAATATATCTCTTTTTTTATTCTAAAAAAATAAAGTGGAGTGTGAGCTTGACTTTCCACATGTAGAAAGTCAAATTGGACTTTTTATTTTAGTGAGTATCAATAAAGGGTTCATTGGAGAAAGAAAAATTAAGAGTTGATTATCTATAATAGAGAATTGAGTAGGAATAGAAAGTCTATTGGAGATTGTCTTAGGCAACTGGGGCATTGTTTTGAAGTGTAGTGTATTTTTTTTTTCTCACTAGTGAACTTCTTTTCAAAACAATTTCCTTGACAGATAATTTTAATTAAGTGTAACAACAAAGACCCATTTTTATTACACTATTATAATTTTGTGAAACGTAAAAGAGTTGGGCCCTAGTAAGTGGCGGCCTTAGGCGATTGCCTAATCGGCCTTTAGGTTGGGCCGGCTAGGCCTCTCTCTTTGGTTTCTTGTCTTTTATTTCTGACTATTGCTTTAGGATTTCGTCCTCTTCCCTCTATTGAGGCTTCACCTACAATCCGGGTATGTGAATTGGTTATTTGTATTTCCATGGTTATTGATTCATTTTTTTTTTTTTTTTGAAATGAGTCAATAACAATGGAAATACAAATAACCGATTCAAGGTTTTGCAGGGTATAAGAAAAATAAGTCAAAAGCTATGAAAAACGGATACATATATGAGATATGGGTACAATACGATAGGGATACGATGAGACGACAAAGTCTAAAAAAGTAGGACACAGATACGGCTATAATAAAATATATTTAATAATTTTATTATTTTCAACCGGCTTAATACCTATATATTTTGATAGTTCTTTAATATACAATAAGGAAAATTAGTAGTTTTTTTTAGTTTCAAAAAAATATATATCGTATTGTTGTAGTATATTCACAAAGTGAAGTGAATAATTAAAGGAATCAAAAATAATATTTACCTAGTATTTAGAAGTAATTTTTGCTAAGATAATAATGTAATAACTTTATTTTATGCTCTTTTGACATGTAATTGTAAATAATACTTAAGAAACACTCATGAGCCTTTGAAGTAATATGAAATTTTTGTTAATGAATTGTATGGTATGCAAATTCAAAAAGAGATGTTAAAAATTTAACTCAAAATTATAAATGTTGCTCGACCACAAAAGTATCCGTGAAGTATTCTAATAGTTAATTATTACTAGATACGTAGAAGGTGCATCCGATACGTATCCTCAAGTATCTGACGAATATCGTATTCGATACGCTATCGGATACGAGTACATCAACTTCAACGAAATATCCGTGCTTCATAGGTCAAAAGTATCTTAATACATTGTTGATGGGAACTCACCACACTTAAGTTTTTAGGTGAGTATGAGTTCTGGACATTGTACATTGGACCTTGAATTAATAGGCTCCAAATCTCCCAACAAACGGTATCAAAATCAATTACTAACGATCCTGGGTGAACTTTCGAAGAAACGGTGTAATGTGCCAATATTAATGTTGACTCTTAAGAAAAGTGACGGGCTCTTGATATTGAATTCATAAAAACGCATCTCAGAAAACAAGAGTAGGGTGCGGGCCTGAGCACAAATGCTCTTGGCAGAGTAGTAATGTGATAACTCATAAAAAGCGGTAAAAACTTTTTTCTTGGAATGAAACTCAAAATATTGTAATTTAAATGCATATTATCTCATAACCACATTGGATAAAAAAAAAAGTTAAAGTGTCTTAATATATTATTGATGGACTCATCACCTTCAAGCTTAAGCTTTTCTGTGGATATAAATTTTAGACATTATATATTGGGTCTGGAATTAATACGCTCTCAATTTCCTAACTGGTTTGGTCTTTGGCATTGTTTGTTTGAGATTTGAGATTTCAGTTCTTATTCTGAGAGAAGCAATGGGAAGACATGTGGTTGAGCGGAGGAGGGTGGAACTGCTAGAATTAGAAGAATCTGAATTTTTTTTCTCATTTTTATATTCGTTGGAGTTGGATTATTTATAAATTGAGATGAAATTGAGTCAAATATATTTAAACTAAGTGATTGGTTGACGAAATTAAGTGAAAATTCATCTGTATATTGATGAAATTGTTTGATTAGTTTGTGAAATTTTTGTTGTAATTTAACTTATTCAGATTGGATCGGATTATCGAATTGGATATTCAATTTCTATTCAATTAGAATTTTTGATGTCTGGTCGATAGGGGTGGAGCCAGGAATTTGCCCAAGGGAGGTGCAAAATGCAACTACAAAAAATTCACCATCTAACGCACACCCAAAAAAAAAGGTTAAAACACGAAAAAATATATTAAAATTCAAGACTAAATTAATATATTAAACAACCAAACTAGTTTTCATTTAGTCTAAACAAAATTTGAATAAAAATTAGGACTAAATATGCAATTTTTTAAAAATTAAAGGGGACAAATGTAATAAATTAAACAAAATTATGATAAAAAAATATGGCATAAATGAAGAAGATCCAAAATTGAGAGGGGGGAGGGGGCAATGGTCCAAATGTGGCTCCACCCCTGCCAGCCGATAAACAAATTCGATTTAATCAATAAACGAATTTGATTCAGCATCGAATTTTTAGTTAGATTTAGATTTCAATAGACTTAAATCAAATCAACAGTTTTTTGGAATAGCCAGGTCTGCCTAAGGACTTAGATTTTATTATAGAGATAAGGCCAATGTCTCCACTCCATATACACAAGAAGGAAATGAAAATTGCGAAGTTACATGCCCTCTATGTGAAGAAGGTCTGGAATGCTTATTATTATTATTTTTTTTTTGTCTATGGACTGAAGGTCCTCAGTTCCCAATATTATAGGTAAACAGAGTCAAACTAATGTTCATGGAACCTTTTCACTGATAGTTTTTTCCTACCGGAAGATGATGGGTCCTTAGTGCTCTTCATCCACCGTGGTAGCATAGGTAGGATGCTTTGTTCATTCCTGAAAAAATTGTCTGGATCAATTAAGGTCTTCACGGATACCAATCTTTTGAAGTTGTTCTTCTAATATTTAGTACCCCAAACACTTGCCTGTGCGTAACTTGTATTGCCTTCGTTGTTAACTCCTATATCAAGATCCCTATAATTGATATATGCTTCTCTGGGATTCTGGAAAACATAAGGAGTCATATATTCGTAAAGCTTTCGAATCCAACTGATATGCCTCTCTAAAGCTGCTGTCCCTTCTTCTTGCCACCCGACTTGGTACTCAATGTGGTACATGTTTCCAGCTCTATGAGGAAAAGGTATTTAATATTCTGAGATCTCGCTCATCTTCCAGCCATAAGCAGTAAATGCCATTAATGGCACAATAACCTCTTCTTCATGAAACAATTTCCATATTCCTTCTAACCCACTTTCAGAAATGTGCTCCTTCACATAATCTGATTTTATTTTAATATTAGTTCTATATGCAAAAGTCCTATTCAACAAACTATCAATCGGTCCACCATCATAAAAATATAGTGCAGATTGAATCCAACTCATTTCAGTACAATCTTCTTTCACCACACCCAACTCAGGAAAGACTTCCTGTACCAATGGTAATAATTTGTCAACGCCACCAAGGAACAATGAACGGAACAAAGCTTGTATTGTTCTGTTTCTTTCTTGACTAGAATTCATACTTGTTAAGAAGACTCTGATGGCAAGATTTTGATCAAGTTTGTCTGCAATTTGTTGCCATCGATGAACAAGCTTGGTTGCATTTTGTTCCAAAGTTCTGGCTACTGTGAAAACAGTAAGAGTTTCGGGAACACTAACTAAATTTACTTTCCATGCCAAAATGACCTCAAAGCTAGCACTTCCCCCTCCCCTAATAGCCCAAAAGAGGTTCACCCATTGACTTTCTATCAAGAATTCTACCATTGACATCAATTAATCGAGCATCAATGACCATACTTACGCATCAGCCAGCCGTAGCCTCCACCACTGATATGTCCACCAGCACCAACGCTAGGACAAATACCTCCTGGAAAGGCAAGTGTTACACTCTTATTTGCAATACTATAATAAATTTCACCAAGAGTTGCACCAACTTGAACCCAACTCGTGTTGTCTTCAACATTGACAAAGACAGATCGCATGTTTATTAGATCAAGGATGACAAATGGTAGTTCAGAAACATAAGACAGACCCTCATAATCATGTCTCGCACTTCGAATTCTTATTTGTATATCATGTTTTCGAGAACAATATATAGTTTCTTGAACATGAGACTTGTTTAACGGTGTGATTATGACAAACGGTCGTGGGGTGCCAAGTGTAGTAAATGTAGAGTTTTGTGCTGAAAAATCCAAGATAGATAAATATGATGGATTTGTGGGGGTGTAAATCACCTCGGAGGAGTTTTGAAAGTTATTGGAAAGACATTGAAGAAAATCAACACTAGCATAGGCTGAAGTTGCCCGTGAAATTGAGAAGAGAAAAAGGAAATGAATTGAAAGCAAAGAAGCTCCTGGTTTCATCATTTTCATTTGGTTTGCAAAACATGAGAAAATGCAGATATTTATAGCAATTCAAAGGTAAATTCTTCCTGTTATTTTTGGATCAAAATAACATGGCGTGTTTGCTCTTCATTGACTAGTAATCAATTGCTCAAATTCAAATCAAAATGTTTTTTAAATTCTAGTCTATTTGTTCTGCCTGATGATTTTGAATTTCACTTTGTACCTTCAATGATTAAATTTTCTTTCGTTTGTTTTCGTTACTCATTTCATCAACGTCAATAAAGTGATTTTTGACGGAATAAGCAATGAAAGCTAACGAAATTGTCGCATTACAATACTTTTAATATATTGAAAGTTCAATGTGAAAAATCTAATTTTTAAAGTTACAAAATAAAAAAATTTAAATCTTTCACAGTACAAAGTTAAATTCTCCTATTTTTAATCTGCGCCCCTGATTAAAGAATCTGCAAATTAATCTTTGTTGGTTATTTTACTATGTGGGCTGCGTGACATTGTTTATTCAAATCATCTAGATGATTATTAAAAAAAATAGTTTTTTTTTTCAGTCAAAGGAAAACTACCCCAACACGGGCCTCTGCACCTTCATCTTGAAATACATGCAATCATCAACTAATAAACTATCTCGTTCCACTTCAAGTTTTATATGATCAAATAAATTCGAACTCAAAATATACGAGTTTACACCTCACCATCTGTTTGTCCATTGAATTAACTCATACATAGTGAAAAAAGTAATTTTGGGCTCTCAAATGATGCGATACACCCACACACCAATGAGATATTCTTGGTTCCGATCCTTTTTTTTTTACAACAAGGTGTCCAAACTTCATAAAGAAACCAAAAAGTCAACAAAAAAATCATCAAACATATTGCGCAATACTTAATTCCCAACTATTGTTATATTATACCCTCAAAATAGTAAAAGTGAGAAAATAATTTACAAAGCTCCGTTACCATCTATTGGTAAAAAAACTTAACAATAATTGAATCCTCCATTATGACAGGCCACTTTAGAGATTAAAAGGAGAAAGAAATAACACATTCCTTCAGTGTTTTAGGATCCAAAACCAGTACTTGCAAGCATAGCATATCCCACCTTGCTTGCCTCCCCATCCAAATTCAGTCAATCACCAACCTTAACAAACCTTCCTTATATCTATTGGAAAGAAGAATATCAAGTAAGAGAAGGAATGGCATTCCTAGAAAATAGAATGGCATCCAAGTTAAGAACTTACAAAATGCATCATCAGAGGGCAAGAAAAGATAGATTATTTAAATGAAGCTTGCGTCATCATCTAACAGTTATATATATGGATTAAAAACAAAAGAAAGACCATCCTAATGAAATTTGGTCACTTTTTTGCATGGTAAGGAAAGTGGAGAAGGCCTGACACCCCGATGCAAGACAGGAATAGGCAATTGCTTTGCAACTATAATTTCCCATTGCCGTAAGGAAATTCGTTTTAATGGCCTAATGCAGAAGGTCAAGCATTGAAGAAAACTCCATTCACTTTCATGAATCCCATATTAGAGTGGTCAATTCAAATAGCATAACTTATCTTCCAAGTTCCAACTCAAATACACTATCCCTTGTATGGAACACAACTGATACATGAATCTCAACAAGTTAAAAAAAAAAAAAAGAAGTAACGTTCAAGTAATCAAGATTAGAAAAGGGCCTCCTTTGTAGTTTGACAAAAAGATTTCATCTCTTGTTGCAGAGTTCACAAAATATTTGTGCAATGGTCTCTTTTTGAGGGCCAACATTGGGGAAAAGGAGGAGTAGAATAGCCACACCTACCACCACCACCCGTTATCGAGCACCATAGTCGCCACCCACTGTCACCCACCTCCACCACACCTACTGTCACCACCGCCATTTGCCATCACCCACCATCACCATCACCCACAAGCACCTGTCATCACCCACCATCACCACCGTCGTCGTTAAGGTCGGCCCAACCACAAGGCCAACAAAGCTTGGACTTTAGGTCCCAAAATTTTTAAGTGAAAATCAAAGGTGAGTCCCCTAGATGTACTTGTTTGAAGATAAGTCTTGTAAGGAAACTTATAAGGAGTTAAGTTCATGTTTAGAATTATATATAATGACTTAAGTCTACTTTTTTTTCTTTTTTTTTTATCTCAAAAATACCCTTCCTTGAAAGGAACTTCATACTTTCTCTCTCTTATCTATCTATATTCATTTATAGGTTAAGAGTTTGATTAACATTAAAATTTTTTCTCTCTCTTATCTATCTATATCATATATATATATACATTAAAAATAAAAAATAGTAACATTTAAATTAAAAAAAAAAAGTTACTATGAATTTGAATAGTAAAATTCAAATTCATCTTACTATTTTTTTTATTATGTTACTGCTCATGTTACTGTTTTTATTGAGTATGTTACTGTTCATGTACTATTATTTTTGAATATATTACTGTTTTTGTTAAACAAGTTACTACTATTATTTTCCTAAATATTAATATTCAATGTTACTATTTTTTTTTTTGAATATTACTATTTTTTGTATTTGAATGGTACTATTTTTTGCGTTTGAATTTGAGAAAAATAATTATTGTTAAATATGTTACAGTTTTTGTTAAATATGTTACTATTTTTGTTAACCATGTTGCTGTTGTTATTTTTTTAAAATATTATTATTGAATGTTTCAATTTTTTTTATATTTAAATGTTACTATTTTTTTGTGTTTAAATGTATTATTTTTTGTGTTTAAATGATAATTTTTTTTGTATTTGAATGTTACTATTTTTTATTTTTAATGTTACTATATATATATATAATAAAACATAAGTGTGTTTGAATTTTATCCCAGTCATATTTTTCCTCTCAAAACCATCACCAATCACTTACCTCACCCATCATCCATTTGTCAGACTCAAACGTCAAATCATATCACTAATTTCTATAACATATTTAATCATTTATATATTTCCTCCCTAAAAATATCACACAACTCATTTCTATCATATATTTAATTAATTTGTAGTTAATATATTTTGAAAAAATTTAATATAGTGGGATCGATTTTTTAGACGCTCAAATTTTATATTTTATGATACCTTCAGGCACGGATTATGACTAGTATATATATATATTCAACGGACAACGTAATCCCAACATAAAAGACGGTTCAGATAATCTTAAAAATTTTGATCTAATAGTCTACAGTTAGTCCTGAATTTCTTTTCTCGCCCATGAAAAAACCTTTTATCGTAAGACTCTACACTCCTATCTCTCATACGTCTCTATCTTAAATTTGAAAAAACAAAATAACAATTCAGATTAAATTCATTTTAAATTAAATGATCTAAATTTCATATAAATTCATCAAACTTAATCCAATGACTCACAACACATCCCACACAAAAATAAAATCCCACCAAGGGCGGAGCCAGAAAAATACTTTAGGGTGGACACATTAATAAATTTTAATTATTTTTTTTATCAATATTTCCAATGACTTAATTCAATGTAACTGTGTAATTTAATTGTAAATTTCAATGTTAGATGAAGTCTACTTTCAATCAAAAGAGTGCATTGAATTATGTCATCAAATTAGATCTAAATAGCATTTTTTATTTTTTTTTCAATTGATCATTTTACAATTAAATCTGATTGTTGTTTATCATTTAAAAGAATTACAAATCAATGATATTAATAAATAATTTTTTTCTAATGGTAATAACAGTATTTCATTTATTACCCTGCAATTTATTACATTATGACACTCATTTCTATACAATAATAAAATAATCCTACCATTTAGAAAAATGAACGCGATATATCTAAGAATTATTCGGACATGTCTGTGTCTAAAAGTTTAAAAATAATAATAATTGCATCTAATTCGAAATTTAATTTTATATCTTGACAAAAAAAATTCAAAATTTAATTGGTAGGAACCCAATGGTTTGTGACCATTAGATGGATAGTAGACGTTATCAAATGTAGGGACTCACTATTAGATTTAATATCATAATTTATTAGTTCCAATAACATTATTTAATATCATAGCTCAAACTCTTTCTCTTTGTCTAACACATAGCTCAAACTCTTTCTCTTTCTCTCATTAACTGTCTCACCTCTCTTAGTTTCTCAAAAATCATTGTCATCCTCCTTAGTCTCTTATCTCTCTGTGCAGACTCCAACAATGGACTTACATTTTTCAGTGACCCACGACATAATCTGGAGACCCACTGGACTTACCCACTCCAACCATCCACTCTCTTCCATCCAAATTATATTGACAGTGATCTAACCTCCGGAAGAACTCTCGCTGGTACCCATTATTGTTTATCGTTGATAATTTTTTGGTTTGGTTTAGTGGTGTATGTTTTGACAATAATTTATTGTTTTTAATTTTTAATGTCCGTGTGGTTTAGTTGTGGATGTATTGTCATTAACTGATTGTTGTTAAATGTTATATGCCTTGATTTAAGTTGGTTTTATTTAATTTCTAATTTTACGATTAAACTTTATATAAAATTAAAAATATTTATGTTAAACACACATAAAATACATAATATCTCTAAGTTTAGTGCTTCTTTTTCAAAGTTTGACAGTTTAACATTTGACCTCAATAACTGCATACACACCGTCACTACAACACAAAAATCAGTACCTAAATGGACAATGTCACCATTTTTGGACATGTAAGTTATTATATCGATTTTTTCAAAACCTTTGGTATAATATTTCATTAAAAATCATTATATACTTAATATATAATTTTTCATCATTCTTATTACAAACTGATTCATATCTAGAGTACACTGTAAGTAGATATTTTTATCACGCATCTTAGTACCGATAGTTGATGTTTACTTTTTACTTCTTATCAATCAATGAAGTTTAAATTGTCTTTATAATCCATAAATAAAATCATCAAGTTATTATTCATACAAAAAATAAATCACTACTGTATGAAAACTTATAGTTCTCAGAAAATTAAAAAAATTCAAAGCCCAAGTTAATCAACAATTAAAAAACAATAAGTGACCAATACAAAAAAAAAAATAAGATATCAATTGCACCAACAAAAAATATTCAAAACCAATCTAATCGCTATGTGTTAAAATTATTCAAACATCCTATTTTTGTGTGTTGAAATTTTATAAATAACATAATGCCTTCAGGCACGGGCAATGACTAGTATATATATAAAGGAGAAAGGAAAAATTTTAATGTTAGTCAAACTCTTAACTTATATATGGATATAGATAGATATGAGAGAAAGAATATTTTAATGTTAGTCAAACTCCTTAGATTTAGGAGTTTTTAATTTTTAATTTCATTTCATTTTTAAAGGAAGATATAATACGGTAAAATTGACCAAAACGGACTTCATAACAAATAAGTTTTTTTGACGGACTTAAGTCCAAACAAATCTATATAGGGGAACCGGCCTCCAAATTTTCCAATTTTTAAAGTGTATAGTTAGTCCAAATAAAAAAAAAATTAGCTCCATAAGATTTTAGGCCCCCAAAAAAAAAAACTCTATGAGATTTAAATACAATTAAAAATAAATTTGAGAATTTTGGACTCATGAATTCAACCCATAATATTAAAAATACACCAAAACAATTTTTTAGGAAAAGAAAAACAACTGCTAAGGATTAAAAAAATACTAATTGGTCAACCAAAAGACATTACTTATTTTTAACCATTCTCTCTCTCTCTCTCTATCTCTCTCTCTCTTTTTCTCTCTCTATGCGTCCGAAATATAAAACTTAAAAATCTATTATTTTTTATTTGTATTACAAAAAATATATCAAAAGTTTTTGTTTTTTTTTAAATTAAAAAATTAAAATTAGGAGAATATGATTGACTATTACAGGAAAAATTAGGGGATTAGTGATACCATTAATATAAAAAGATATGGTAGTGAAACTTATTAAACATAAAAATTAATAGTAATTTTAATCTAAAAAAAAACAAAAATATATATTTTAAATATAAATTATTAATATTAAAAATAAAAAGTCTCACTTTTAGTTGCTACCTTCGGCCTAAAATAGCCTTGGCCCCCCCTAGTCGTCACCCCATCATCGTCGCCCACCACCACCACAGTTACTCATTGTTACCATTATCACCATCGTCACCTAATACCCAATACCATCATTACTGTTGCCGACTACGGCTGCCACCATCACCACTGTTGTCACCGCCCACCACAACCATCACTGTCTCTCACCACCGCCACTGCTGCACACCATATCGACCACTGCTCACTCCCATTATAATCGATATTTAAATTCATTTATTTTTCCTCTATTTTTGTGATTTGATTTTGGGTGTGAATATAAATATGTTTATGATTGACAATTTTTTTTATTACTCCATGTCTCTAAACACATACAATAATTAGTAATTAAATACCATACATGCTAACACTACTATTAGAATCCCAAGATGTGAAAGTTCTTCCTCTTCAACTTAATATCATATGCCCTTACAATTTATGTTTAGGTGTCTTAGCAATGATAAGCCAATATCAATTGCATAAGGGCACACATAGCTGTTTATGCTCAATGCTTCCATGACAGCTTGACAAGAATGTTAGAAAATGATTATATAATTAGCAACTTCCAATTTATTTTTTAAAATAATTTATCCTTTTAATGTTATCAGAATTACATCAAAACATATGGAATCTCTTATGGTCCAATCTTAAAAGATTAGTAGTCCGGTTGATCTCATACTGATACTTCAATGCAAAAGAACGGCATTACTCCTGCAACATGCACTGTTTTGAAGATAGGGAAGCCACTGAGAGTCCGCTGGACTTTTTTTGGGTGTAGAATTTCATTCCTAAAAACAAGAAAAATAATGAAATTGATCCTTTAAAACTATACCGACTGAGCATGCCCTTGTAAGAGTTGCTCACCACGTCGGGTTTTTTGATGACCCCATTTAAAAATTGAATACTTTAAACACTTAATGAATTAAACTCATTTGATAATTTAAAACTCATACCACTTAATATTTTAAGCACTTCATAAAAGTATGCTAAAATTTTAAATAACAGATGTTTGATAAAATTGAAAGTTGAACACTAAAAGCTGAATACTGAATTTTCAGTGCTGAATGATGGATTTTTTTAATTCGCAGATTGTTTGTTATCAATTGTAATTTAAGTATTGAATTTAATCAAATTATTTGACAAATATAAAAAGCTGAAGTCTAAAAATTATTATTATTCTAATTTTGTCATTCTCTTTAACCATCTCTCTGCAATTGTCTTATTCCTATGACCACCATCACAATGGTGGTGGTAGTGATGACAACGACGATGGTGGTGACATAATGGTGGTGGTGGTGGCGGTGGCAGTGACACAATGATAGTGGTGGTGGCAATGACAGTAGTATTGGTGGTGGCAGTGACACAATCGTGGCGGTGGTGGTGGTAGCAACAGTGGTGATGGTGGTAGCAGTGGCACAATGGTGGTGGTGACAGTGACATAATGGTAATGGTGGCGGCGGTGACACAATGGTAGTGATGGTGGTGATGGTAATGATGATGATGGTGGAGGTGGTAGCAGAAATGGTGGTGATGGTAACGACAATGGTAATGGTGGTGATAGTGGTGGTGGTGGTGGCAATGACACAATGGTGGTGAGGGTATATTTGTCAATTATAAGAAATTAATAAAATCTTTACTAACTAATATTTTCAGCATTAAGTGATAAATAGGTGATTGTTAGTTAAAATTTTAACCTATTTTTAAAAAGTGCTTAAAATATTAAGTAATATGAGTTTTAGGTTATCAAACATGTTTAATTTATTAAGTATTTAAAGTATTCAGTTTAAAACCTTAAGTGGTATTGTCAAACAGCCCCTTGTCACCTACTTATTACTTATGCTAAAAATGTTAGTCAATAAGAATTTTATCAATCCTTCGTAATGGACAAATATACACCAAATACATTTTACACTTTTAACTTTTCAATATCCACCACTGCCGCCAACGCTACCTCTACCATTATGCCATCACCACCACCATTGTGTCATTGCCACCACCATTCTACTGTCGTCACCACCACCACTGCCATTGTCACCATCACTACAACAAAAAATATTTTTTGCGACGTTTATAATTTCGTCGCAAAAATGAACTTTCCGCGACGCTTTCAGAATTTTCTCGCAAAAACTGATTTTGGCAAAAAATTTTGCGACGTTTTTTAAAAAACATCGCAAATAAGGTATTTCCCACCAAATTATTTTTGGCGCAAGAAAAATGGGGGAGTTGATATTTTTTGCGACAAAATTTGTTTGTCGCAGATAGTTTACTTCGTCATAAAAAAAAATATTAAAAATTAACAATAAAAATAAACTCAAAATATTTAATTCGCGACGTTTAATATTATCGTCGTCGAATATAAAATTTAATTAATATTAATTTGCGACGTTTTTAAATATTTTGTCGGGAATATGTATTTTTTCGCGACGTTTTTATAAATGCGTTGCAAAATATAATTTTTTTATTAAATAACATTATTATTTCGCGACGTTTTAATATTCGTCAGAAATTAGAATTTAATTTTTAATTAGAATTAAAATATTAATTGCGACGTGTTTATTTTGCGTCGCAAAAAATTACATTTTCCGCGACAATTTCATATTTTTGTCGCAAATAGTGTATTTGGCAATTTTTGCGACGCTTTAAAAAAACGTCGCAAAAAGGTGATTCGCACCAAATTTTTGGCACGTGAAAAGGGCTTGAATAGGTGTTTTTGCGCTACGTTTTCAGAAAGTCGTTGCAGAATATAATTTTTATTTATATTAAATAAAATTATTAATAATTTTTAATTTTAAATTATAAATTAGAATTAAAATAATAGTCGCGACGTTTTGTGTTCGTCGGAAAATATTAATTTTTCCGCAATGATTTTATATTGTTGTCGCAAATAGTTTATTTGGCATTTTTTGCGACGGTTTTTAGAAAACGTCGCGAAAAGGTTATTCCCACCAAAAAAAAATTTTTTGTTAAAAAGATCAGAACCCGACGTTTTTATAAATTCGTCGCAGAATATAATTTTTATTTGATATTAAATAAAAATACTATTAATTTTAAATTTGAATTAAAATATTAATTGCAACGTTTTTAGAATTTGCGCGACGATTTCATATTTTTGTCGCAAATAGTTTATTAGGCAGTTTTTTTCGACGTTTTTAGAAAACGTCGCGAAATGGTGATTCCCACCAAAATTTATTAGCTCGAGAAAAGGGCGGGAGTTGAAAATTTTTTGCAATAATTTTTTTTTGTCGTGGATAGTTTCAATTCGTCACAAAAAAAAATAATATTGAATCAGAATCAAAATAAAGTCAAAATAATTAATTCCCGACGTTTAATATTATCGTCGCAGAATATATATTTTAATTACTATTAAATAGCAACGTTTTTTATTATGTTGGCGGGAATAGGTATTTTTTTGCGACGTTTTTAAAAATTTGTCGCAGAATATAATTTACATTTTGTATTAAATAAAATTATGATTTCTTGACGTTCTAATATTGGTGGCAAATTAGAATTTATTTTGTAATTTTAAATTAGAATTAGAATATTAATTGCGACATTTTTGTTTCATCGCAAAAAATGTACTATCCGAGACGATTTAATAATTGTGTCACAAATAGTTATGTTGCAAATATTTTTGCGACGTTTTTAAAAAACGTTGCAAAAAGGTGATTCCCGAATAATTTTTTTTTGCGCGATAAATGGTGGGAATTGATAATGTTTTACGAGAAAAGTTTTGTTTGGCTCATATAGTTTTTCTTCATCGCAAAAATAAATAAGGTAAAATTAAAATTAACTTAAAGTCAAAATATTTAATGCACGATTTTTTTTCGTCGCAAAATTGTTATTCTTTATCTCTTTTTTTGCGCGAGCAATAGCGAAAAATGAAAATTTTGTAGTTTGGTAAAAAAAAATTTGTCGCAAAAAAAAAATAATTGTAAAATAAAATAAAAATATTAAATTGCGACGTTTTTATTTTTGTCGCAGAATATAAATTACAACCACATTTAAAGGTAAAATAAAATAAAAATATTAAAGTACGACATTATGTTCGTCGCATAATATAATTTTTAAAAAAAATTCAAAATGACGTCGTTTTGGACATTAAAAAAAAAAAAAACTACGTACATAAATTGAAATCCATTGCCCATCTTTTTTTTCCCTTTTTCTCACTTTTCGAAATATCTCCCTTTGTGCTTATTTTAGTCGACACACACAGTACTGTCTCTCTTTCTCTCTCTCTCTCTCATCCTCGCTATTCTCTTTGTTCTCCTCCCCCTGCTAATCAGAGTGTTTCTTGCCCTCACTCTCGAACTAAATCGTTTCCTACCCTCACATTGTTGAGGTAAAGATCGCATTGGAAAATTATTAGGTGAGTTTTTGCATCTCCACATAAAAGTGCGGACTTTGTATGATTCTTGTGAGTCTCATATTTTATGTTAATTTAAACATATTAAATATTTGCAATGACTTGGTTAAGTTATTGGGATTAGTGGATTGGGGTGTCTAATTTCATGTTCCTTAACTATTACTCTGTGGATTTGAAAAACTGTTTTGTCTTGAGTGTTATTTTCGTAGATGTCGGCAGAGAAAATAAGGGGTTTTCCCTGAATTTTTTTTCTTCTATTTTTCACTTTTTTGTTTTGCAGATTGACCCAATCCCAAGTGAAAATCTGGCAGAGGTATTGGACAGGTTGTGGGAGGAAGAATTGTGGAAGGGACAGGTTTTGGTGATTTTCTATACTTATTGTATTCGAAATACATAAACGTGGCATAATGTGGAAAAAGGGAACAAAGTAACGTTGGTCTGTGAAAATATTTTTAGGGAAAATATTTTGCGACGTAGAATGTTAATTTTAGTTATTAAAGTAAAAATAAAATAAAAATATTAATTAACAACGTTTTTTATAGGTTTGTCTATAATATTTATAAGTTTGTCGGGAATATTAAAAAAAAAAAATTAATTTGTGACGTTTTTTATTTTCGTCGCAACATTTAAATTATAACCACATTTAAAGTTAAAATAAAATAGAAAAAACTTTAAATCGCGACGTTTTTATTTTTGTTTTTATTTTTGTTGCCGAATATAATGTTTTAAAAAAACAAGGCATTTTTTGCCTTTTTTTGTTTAATTTTTTTCCTTTACCCAACTCTTTTTCCCTCTTTCCCCATTTTTCCCTCTTTTTTCCCCATATTTCCCTCTTCGTTTTCAGTCAACACACACACACACACTCTCTGCCTCTCACCGCCTCTCTCTCCCTCTCCATCGATTGCACTCAAAGCCACACACACACACACACTCTGCCTCTCACCTCCTCTCTCTCTGCCTCTCCATTGACTGAACTAGAAACCACAAGCCAGTGAAGCCACAACACCATCGATCATCGCCGCCTCCATCGATTCAGTCCATGGTTGGTTACATCTCTCTTATCTATCTTTGTAACATGTACAACTTAGAATTTCTATCTTGTTTTCCCCCACAAATTCAGCTCTTATTGTATTTGGTTGGGTTGTAGTTGTAAAATTTATCGCAAATTTTAGTGGGCAGAAGCTTTTGTGTATTCGTTTTTAGTTTTTCCTTTATTTGTCTTTTGGTGACTTTGATGGGTATTGAGTAAACATTGGATCTTTGTTGTGTGAAGGGTGTTTGTTATACTTTTATCCTTTTTGGGGGTGATTTGCATTTCTGTGAATTTGTTCCTACTCTGTTTTGGAGAGTTCCTGGGATTTGCTTTGATTTTATTGTTCTATGAAACAAAAAGTGGAGTAACAAATTCAAATCTAAGAGAGTACTAGGGTGTTCCAGCAGAAGCCTTATTTTCTTTTTATTTTTATGTTCTTGTAACTGAGCCTTTTTAACATAGGGTTCTGATTGGACCACTTTAAGCGGAAGATTCAATAAGATAAGCTTGTGAGTGAAGAATCTTATTTTCAGGTGGTGGCATTGATTTGTTTTTGTTGCCATTGCTTGTTGTGCAATATGATATTGTCTATGCATGAGGTGTTATATCCATTAAGCAAAGAATGGATTGTCGTGATTGTATTTTCTGGGGAACTTATGTAGGTTAGAGGATTCAATTTTTGAGAAGCTCAAATTCCTTGTAGGTGGTTGTGAAAATGTTCTAAATTTCAGTTCGTTAAGATTTTATAAACACATAATGGTTGGAGTAAGAAACGCCCATTCTTGGCACCTCGTCGGCATTGACACCAGATTGCAGTAGTTAACAAAATGGAAGTGTTAAAATTGGAATATTATGGAAAATCTTGCCAGTGTTGGAATATTTAGACGGTTCATTACCTGCTTCCACTTCTCAAATTGGTAAATAAATTTATGATAAAAGAGTAAGAATTACTTAAGGTTCTTGCATGCCTAGCTCTTTGACTTATTTTAGTTTTGCATTCCTTGAGGTCTTTCACTTACAAAAATGCTTTGAGTCATGGTCTACCTAGTTAGCAAAGAATGACTTCTGTTACCAGTTGGTTGTTCTCCTCATGCCTGATATCGGATGACTCTCAGTTACTTGCATTTTGATTATAATCTTAGCTTTTTTATTCACAAGTTGGTTGCCATTTCCTTTCTAATTGCATTTTATTGGTCCTGACCTGCAGGGTACTACTGGTTTTTGTCTTTCCTTTTTCCTATTCCCTAATGAGGTAGCTCGACACAGCAGTGCTTCAGTTTCAAAATCAGAAGCTTGTTCAAAAGGTTAAAGCTCAGAAGTTTGAGTGTGTTGCCCTTGAGAAAAAATTTAGTCAACTGGGGGAGAGACAACATCAGTGTGATAACACACTAGCAGTGGTCAATAAGTCTTGGGATGAGGTAGCTGCCTTGCATTTCTTAAAGTTCCACTTTCTTTTAAGTGTAGTATTTGCACTTTTTGATAGGACTCATACAATACTGTATATCTATTCAATGGAAATTTTGACCATGTGGTTTTTCTAGCTGGTTGATGACTTGGAAATTTGTTCCATCCGTACAAACTACTCAGCATGATGTGGGAAAGATGCTAGACATCAATTGATTACAAAGGGTGATTGTCTACCTTACACTTGAACTGTTTCATTTTTTTGACTTTTGTAGTTTGTTTGAGTTTTTCATTTTATTTGACATGGTGCTGGGGTATAGAATGATGAACTTGCTTGACACTTTAACTTTGGCTATATCAAGTCAGTTGAGAATATAAATTCATCTCTTAAATTCCCAACATAATGTTATGCTTCAACAAAGATTATAGTGTAGGACTCATTTCTTAGTAGTAGTTTGTTACCATCTCCAAAAAAAATAAGGGAAAAAAGGTAAAAGGGCATATGTTGCTTTATACAAATGTTAAATTTCTATTGTAGGATTGGTTTCAATGTCCTCTATTGCTCCATTATTAACATATTATCCCTCTTATTTTACATAGTCGGGGAATACGTTTTTAGAAGGAACATAATAGCTCATGCAATAGCATATCAAAGAAGGTGAAAAGTTTTGGGGTTTTTGCAAAAGGCCATACATTTAATTAAGAAGGTAAGTACTTGAAATATTAATGCAAATTTCAGTAGTTAGAAAAGTGATGCAACATGATTGGTATTGTAAGAGTAAGTATACAGAAAGGCCATTATCCAAAACAAACGCACTCAACTTTATCTTTGACCTGGTGATAGTAGAGAGTTAAAGGCCTCTCAGTCTAGGGAGGTGTAACCGTATTGATTACGTCGTTACTCTCTGTGAATGGCGATTTTAGAACCATTTACCACACCTCTACATTTCAATACTTATAAAGAACTTATTTCTTCTTCTTTTTTTCCTGGTCAAATATAAACAAAGATTATGAAGTTGTGATAATAGTGAGAAATATGCATGCAACCCATTATAGTTAGGAAAACAATGGCAAATGAACCAAAACTCTATTTATAATCTCTTTGACTCATGATAAAAACTCTATTTAATGCTATTGTAAGAGTTTTTTTTTGGTGTTAGAAGCTGTGGAAATAACATCATCGGGTCAGGCAATACAATTGTTTGGTATTTGATGTTGCCCCCCTCAGGCCGACTTGAATTTGATTCTCACCATTGTTTTGAGGTAGACTTCCCTCCCACCCCCCACCCCCATCCCCATCCCTACTACACACAAAATATTTTTTGACAGATGAGCTCACCAGTTTCTGATTCCTTGTGGTTATTTGGTTAAGAATTCCCCAACCCTGCTTTAATCTAAAGCAGTTTGGACTTCATCAAAACTCTTGATCCCTAAACCCCCTTCACATTTGGGTTTGGAATATTTTTTCTCCAAGGAAACCCAATGCCTTCTTCTAACATCCATCTTGCTAGACCAAATAAATCCAGAAATAATAGAATTCAATTTCCTCAACACTCCCTTTGGAATATTCAAACAAGGCAATAAATGGATTGTTGACCCCAATGTCACCACTTCATCGCTATTGCTGCCTCCACCTCTAGTAGGAAACCAATATTTCCAGCACCTCCAAGCATGCCACCTTCAACACTACCACCAGTTAGGAAATAAAGTTAATCACTTCCAACTCTTACCAGAACAGTCCTGGGAATATAAATTTTCTTGTGTTTAAAATGTATAATTGATAGTTGTATGGTGCTTATCTAGCTAACCAAGGAGTAAAGGATTGTGCTTATAAGGAAATCATTTCGGCTGTTTCTCTTCCATCTGAAGCACGCAATCTGTTGCAGCAAGATCAAAGGCAAATGTGTATTTTAAGGGTGAGGAATGTTGCTCGATAATTCAGTTGAATTTTATGATTTAATAGGTCCATTTTGTGAGGAATTCTTAAGATGGACTGTACACGTTACTGTTCATGAAACTATTCATATTGATTCATTTCACTCATGTTTGGGATTTCAACCTTTCTTTTACAGCTGGATTTTGGTAGTTCAATTATTGGAGTTAACTTTGCAAGAACACAGAGGCTCAGCGAATAGCAGCAGCTTCCAGCGAAGAGCAGTGAACTCGTTCTGTTCATGTCTCTGTTCAGTTGGTTTTTTGTTCAACTGGTTTTTGTTGCAGTTGTTGGTTCAGGGCCTCAAGGATATTGCGGTAGTAGCATTAACAGTTCAGCTCAGCTGTGGAGGAGTCCCAGCTGCCTGTTTGATGTTTTGGTCTAAAGTTTGGGAATTGCAGCTATTCCTTCTCTACTGGAGTTTCTCTACTTTGACTGGAGTGGGTCTTTGCTATAGGTTAATTATGTTCTTTCAGCTGGAATGTCAGGTATGGAGCCTATCTAGGGGGAAGCTATTGAGAAACATCGTGTTCCCATCAATAATAGATGCAATTTTTGGTATTTATGGGAGTTGAATCTTTTTGAGAAATTTATAAGGTACAAATAGGGGGAAAATATTGGAAAAGTAATATTTTAATTTTTTTATGTCATTGGATGACATGATGGTAACAGCTTACGGGAAAAGGAATACATTCAAGTCGCATGTATGTTGCATATAGGAGGAGTGGGTACCTTAATGTCCTTGGATTCTATGATGTATGCGTTTGATTGAGTTTCATATATCATATAACGAATTCTTGTTAATCTGGATTAGAATACTTCAGATTTTAGCTTTTAAAGACATGAATTTGGTCATACACATACTTTTTGGCTATTTATAAATTGAAGGTGTTCCTGTTCACAAAATAAATAAATAAAAAGTTGAAAGTTTTGATTGAATGCCTTAGATAAAAAATTATGAGTTTTGTATGAAATATCTTGGGTTCTGACAGTCTATATATAGTGAAACAACAGTACTGTTTTATTGGCTTTGGGTTGTAGTTTCTAATTTTTTTTTTTTTATTTTTTACTTTTGTTGCTTGTCTTTAGGCCTTTTTGGTTTGATTAGATTATTCAATCTTGGAACTTTTCTTATGGGAGTTCAAGCTTTATGGGAAATTTTTGAGATACCAAATTACCAATTGGTGTAAAATATTCGAAAAATGATATTTTGATTTTTCATGTCCTTGGTTACCTTATTGGGAAAGCAATATCTTCAATTGACATATTTGTTGCACATAGGCGAAGTGGAAACTGTCCAGAATTGTTGCACAATAAGACATCTTGAATCTTATTTTGTAGATGGCACCCAGTCAAGATTATCTTTTGAATATTACAACTATTTCTGATAATGTTTATGATGAAAACATGAGACATTCCTTATGTGTATTTTTTATGTCTAAAAAATATTGTTGTTCGTTTGTTTCATGCTTTCAAAATATTAATTTGTGTTTTCATTCTGATGTGACCCTCTCCTTCTATCCAGGCCTAAGCATCTGAACTAAGCACAGGCTAATTTTTGTGTGTTTGGACTCTTTGATTTCATCATCCAAGTTTCATGTCTGATTTCGACACCCAGATTCCTTATGCTTTTGGTAAATATGTTCCTCCACCCCTTTTCTCTTCTTTTCAAACTATGGTAGATTTGTTTTGTCTAGTTATTTGCTATTTGCTTTTGATCAATTCTAAGAATGTACATGACCCTTTTCTCTTTCCTAAATGATCAAGTAAATGAATATGAATATGGAAAAGTGCAAGGAAGAATATAGAAAGGAAGGATTCTTGTTTACATAAATAAAATTTGGTTTTAATAAAGGAGGGGAGGGAGGGGGTTGGGAATGGAGAGTTCTTTTTAATGATCTATATTTTTGGAAGGTTTATATATTCATTGTTTCATGTTGTTCTTTAGATCCATTTGCTGAGGCAAATGCTGAGGACTCTGGCACTGGGTCATCAAAAGATTATGTGCACATCCGTATACAGCAGCGGAATGGTCGGAAGAGCCTAACAACTGTGCAGGGTTTGAAGAAAGAATTCAGCTACAATAAGATACTTAAAGACCTCAAGAAGGAGTTTTGCTGCAATGGTACTGTTGTCCAGGACCCAGAATTAGGCCAGTTTTGCATTAACCCATGTTAATATTCTCTTGTGTTTCTCTAATATTTTTTTCTTGTGGGGTGGTGGGGGTATCGTCAGGACCTCATATTATAATGTGTTATCCTTTTGAAGGTTATTCAGCTTCAAGGTGATCAGAGGAAAAATGTTTCTACCTTTCTTGTTCAGGTGATTTACCCTATGGTTCCGACTCTGTTACATAAGACTTGTGTTTGACTCGTGTTTACGTCTTTACAATGCGCACCCACATAAATGGGAAATATAGAAAAAAAGGGTAGTTTTTCTACAGTTTGATAGGTCATAATTTGCCAAGGATACTTTTGATTCTACCTCTCAAATTGAACCTGACAGGTCACTAAGTAACTTCTGTCTATGCCAGGAGGGTGGTGGTGGTGGTTTTCTCAATGGTGTTTGATCATTTAACTGTTTTTTTTTAATTATTTTCCTGATTGCTGACTTAGAATATACCCTTGCTCTCCATGACATCGTTGAAAGCCAATTACTTGCTACTATCACATTGGTGGCACCATTGCCTACTACCCATCCCAACCCCCTAAAAAATTAAAACCAAGAAAAAAACACGAAAATACACTTACAGATGCACAAAACATTGGTACAACATATCCTTTTACTTCTTGTGTGGATGCTTAGATTTAGGGAATTATGGCCCTGCTATTCGTAAGTAGGGTCGTGGTTAGTCATTTGGTGTCATGCTTTTATGTGTATGTGTTCTTACCTCTTGATACTTCTCCTTTGTTTTTTTCCTTCTGAGAACAGGCTGGGATCGTAAAGAAGGAACACATCAAGATTCATGGTTTTTGAGAAGCAGCAAACCAAACACTACCCAATTACTGTTCACCTCGTGTCAATGCCAAGCATGCTATCCTAAATGAGATTGTAATTGCTCTTAATATTACCTCTTTATCGTGGTTTGGGTCAAGTATTGTGTCTTTGTGTTGCCCTATAGCCGTTGATTTATGTAGTAAGTTGCATTACAAAGAAGTTGTTCAATTTGTGGGAATTAGAATTGGAATACAAAGTGCACCTGAAATCTTTGTCTAACATTTGTTCCTGGTCTTATATTCAGCAACAAGGTTCTTCTGCGGCTACTGAAATGGAGACAAAGACTAAAGCTTGATTGCAAAAGATCTACGCAGCTGGTTCTACAGTGGAAGAAAATGTATGAAAACTTGCATCAATGTTGTGTAAATGAGCTTTTGGATGGAGATCAAGCTGGAGGTGCTAGTGGACACTCTTGAGGTGGTTTCCCTGTGCAGCACCTTTACTGTTTATAGGTACACATGATGACCATAACTATGCAACTCATAACTTTATTGCTATGCTTTTTGGAGAATTAGCTTTGTAATATGCATTTAGAGATGTGTGCACTGTGATTGAAGTGATGCTGATACATCTTATGGGGTTTTTTATTCTCCTTTTTTTGAGTCACCTAATGGATCAAAGCAAGGTTTTGGAACTAAGTTCACATCCATTATCTCATTTCTAAGATATTGATATGGTCAAAAAGATAATATCTTGTTCATCAATGCACCCAACTCCATGTTTTTCTTCAAATTTCAATTTGTATTTGTTCGGCTCTATGACTCACTAAGCATGCTAGAGTTCACTTGGACTCAGAATTGTCCTTCTAGGCTGGAATGTCTATCACCTCTGGGTGATATCAGGCATGTGGAGCAGTGAAGTTTATAACTGCCTCATAATTTCTAGTACTTCATAATTTCTAATCAAGAGGTTGGATCAATTCAACTTACACAGATAAACAAACATGCCAAGATCTAGAACAATGTAAGTAACAAGTTCACTCCATTAATGAACCAGTTTGTACGCATCATTTCTTTGACAGCCGGCTTGAATATGATCAATTGAAACTAAACTTCTGACTCTCAAATTTGATTTTCTGGGTAAGCATACATTCCATTGTCTAACTTTAATGTTAACATGAGCTATGTGAGTATTAAACATTGTTGCAGCGGCTTGGAGCGAGTAAGGCATTACCTTACATCTACTCTAGCTTATAATATTCAGAGTCTAGTTATCATATCATTGGGACTTTTTAACTTTAGCTCTCTCACAGTGGTTGGTTTTGCATCAGGATCAGTCCAGGATCCCTATTGTTCAGAGCAGGAAGGTTGTGTGTGGTGGTCAGTTTGATTATGTAGATCCTGCATACTGTTGAGCTTGGAGATGATATTTCAATGCATGGAGCTGGACCGGTTCAAGTTTAAGAGACATTAAATGTAATTAGAGATGATTTAAATTCTCTTAAAGGATTAAAGCTATTTTTTATATTTTTAGACCTTTTTGTTCTTTGATTCTTGTAATTCATTTTTTTTAGAAATAAAATTTTGTTTTTTGTTTAAAAAGATGTTAAATGTATTAATTCTGTTAATTTTTATTGAACACAGGTATTATTGGTGTACAGGTGAAAAAAATTTATTAAAAATTATTTTTTTATGTAAAATAAAAAAAATTACCTTTTTTGCCACGAAATAAAAGTCGTCGCGAAAATTGCAATATGCACCTTTTTTCGACGATTTTTTTTTAAATCGCAAATATATTTATTTAATTATTTTTTAGTTTTTAAAATTAAAAATATCATTTGCGACGATTTTTTTACGTCGCAAAAAAATAATTAAATTATTATTTTTGACATTTTTAATTTATGTAAAAATTATTTGCGACGCTTTTTTTACGTCGCCAAAAAATAAATTAAATTATTATATTTCCCATTTTTATTTATAAAAATTTATTTGCGACGATTTATTTACGTCGCGAAAAATTAATTTAATTAATATTTTTAACATTTTTAATTTATGTAAAAATTATTCACGACGATTTATTTACGTCGTGAAAAATTAATTTAATTAATATTTTAAACATTTTTTTATTTCAAAAATGTTTTTGCGACCATTTATTTATGTCGCAAAAAATTAATTTATTTAATATTTTTAACATTTTTTTTTAAAAAAAATTTTTGCGACAATTTATTTACGTCGCAAAAAATTAATTTATTTATTATTTTTAACGTTTGTTATTTAAAACATTTTTTTGCGAAGATTTATTTGTGTCGCGAAAAATTAAACAATTATTATTTTAATATTTTTATGCTTTGAATAGGTTTTAGCTACGTTTTTTTAACTTTTGGCGACGGTTTTTTTTTGTCGCAAAAAAAAACTTTTTGCGATAAAATTAAATTTCCATCGCGAAATATTTTCTGCGACGAGGCTATTGCGACGAACACGCGACAAAAAAAATATCGCAAAAAATAATTAGCAACGATTTGTTTACTTTTGGCGACGAAATAAATCGTCGCAAAAAACGATTTTTGTTGTAGTGCATCACCACTATCATTATGCCACCACCACCACCATTGTGTCACTGCTGCCATTATCATTATGTCACCATCACCATTGTATCATTATCGCCACTACCACCACTGTAATTGTGTCACCGCCACTACCACCACCATTGTGCTGCCGCCATCACCAACATTATTGTGTCGCCGCCATCACCACCATTGTTATGATGGTAGTGATAGCAATAAAGTAGTTGCAAAATGATGGTTAAAAAGAATGATAAAATTAGAATAATAATAATTTGTAGACTTCCACTCCTTATATTTATCAAACAATTTGATTCAATTCAATACTTAAATTTCAGTTGATACCATGTAGTCTGCAAATTAAAAAATTAAACATTTAGTAGTTAAAATTCAACATTCAGTTTTCAGAATTTAGCTATCAATTTTATCAAATACCAACTCTACTTCTAATCTAAGATCCCAAGCAACTAGGCCAAATTGCCTCACCATCCATAGCACTAGGGTTTAGCATGGAGCAAAGAAAAAAAAAATCCTCCTAATATAATCACCCAAAAAAACCTTCCTCATGATGGATTAACAGGCATACCGAGAGGGGGAAGTGGGTAAGCAACAAAATGAAATAGAGCAAATCGCAATTCCAAAAAAAAAACCAAAAAAATAAGGAAAATTAAAAGTAAATTCAATTAAGAAGAATTGAAATTAGTTGAAATACTAGATGTAAGCGTACCTTGACGATGATGCATGAGAGAAAGTGAAGATGAAACAAAGATCTCCAGAGAACTATCTACTGGAACATAGCATTAACTCCTTTAATCGAGAACGTGCCTTGAATTGACAACGAAAATCACAACGTCAACTCATTTGATTACTTCAACAAGTCTTGCTTCGACTTGCAATGAACCCTAAAACTCAAACACCAAAAAACAATATGTCTCGTCGCATAAGAGAGATAACAATGTCGATCGATTGCCAAGGGAGAGAACTGTAGAACAACTAAGCGAGTACCTTCGGATACAAGGGTTGACGAAAGAGAAAAAAATTGGGAGAGAACTGGTCGAGGGTTTAGGGAGGGTGTGTACAAAATGGCATCTTTTCCTACGAAATAAGTTCCTCGATCAGTGAATCTCTTGATTTTTTTACCTCCTACAGTTAGTTTCTCGCCCTAATTTGAAACATATACTAAAAAAAATCAATTTTTCTTTTTCAACTACGAAATTTTTTGTCGACTAAACTAAATTTGTGGAAAAAATTGTTCTTCGTTTTGGTGTGTGGAATGTGTGCAATTATTTGTCGACGAGATCATAACTTTCTCAGTATAAACCTTCTTTACCTACAAAATTATTTTCCTAGGTAAAACTTTTCTAGGTTAAAACAACTTTTGTTGTAGTGGTTTTTCCATATCATACTTGGAAATGATCTTGAGTCTTTGATCCTCCTTCATTGTTCAAAAATTCTTGTTTAGACAGTTCATACCATCCATACATATTGTTTTGATCTAAGATTTCAATTCTTCCATGTTTCGGCAGTAGCATATTGCTCCATGGAGCTAGGGTCTAAAATATGGAAGAAAAATAAATTTTCATGACTCTACCACCCAATCAATTTTGTTCCACTTAATCTCTATTTCATGGCCACATATCTTTCTGGCTATGGAATGAGAATTCTTTCTCCTATTACATGAATCCAATTGTCATTTCATCTAGGAAAAGCCATATTTTTCTCAACATATAATAAATTACAATAAAATAATAAAACAAATCATGATTACTTGTGTCAAGTTTTCATTTAAGAACAAAAAAAGTATGATATCAAAAATTACGTTTTCGATGGCATAATTGAACCCGTGTTTAATATGGACCTTGAGTCGATGTCTAGAATCCAAGTCAATCTTTATGGTTTTTGGAGGTTGGACCTAGTTCGATGGCAGTTGCACATTTGCAAAGCAATACACGTTCTGGGTTTGTCCGCATCTCAAAATGAGGGTAACATTACTATTACGTGCATAATTTTTTGGGATTTACAAAATAAAAGGAGAATATGCATACAAAAAATATCTATCAGCTACTCCAAGCATCAAGTCAGCTAATATAAATTATGAAAAGAAAAAATGAACCTGATTTTTTTAACGTGTCAAATATGCATACAAATAATTTCAAACATGCTTTGTTAAGTTGATCATATAGAACATACCTAGAAATGGGCTCTTTGCACGTTTCGTGATTGCGCCCATTCTTCTTACATCGGCTACAGTGAATTGACCTTCTCTCAATGTGTTGTGGCTCAATGTATTTTTTTCGTGAGCATCCTGGCAGTTTTTTAGAGCGAGGAGATACAAGAAACACATCATTTGAAGATGATTCATTATCATTTTCATCGCCAAATTCATCACTAGAAATTCCCAAAGAAAGCATATCATATGTTGGGACGGGACATATGGTTTCTGAGTATATTTGGCTATATGTTTCCTTGTGGTAACAATTATCAACAAAATCATATACACTTAGTTGTGCCACCATAAAAGCTTTACGTATATGCTCACATGGGAGTCCAATTGCCTCCCATTTACCATATCCATATGATTTCCTTACCAAATTAACATCAAAGTTACCTTGTTTCTCTTGAAACTCAAACAAACCTGTTGTAGAACATGGCATGATTTCCATCCTCTCTCATATAGTGATATTTGAAGCTAAAATGTTATCACTTATTTTTCCAAGTAGTAGCTTCCATGAGATCGCTTCAATCTTTCTCTTGTACATATGCTTTGTTAGTTTCTTGTGAGTCTTCTCAGTAATCTCCATGATTGGCAATGCTCTCTTTTAGAACCCATCCATTACACGCTTTCGCAACATTCAAATATAATTTACCATATCTTCTCTTTGGAAATTGGGAGTTAGCCCAAAGCTTAGAGTCACTTTTCACTATCCAATCATGGACATCTTGACACAAATTGATTCAATCGGGACAAAGCATTTTCATACACACCAACATTGTATGCATAGGCAATTGCATCCAAAAGGCTCTCAAGTGTTCTTTTTCAAGCACTATACAAATGAAATTGTCCTAAATACTTGAAAAACAATTATCTTCAATAGCAATAAAAAGTTAGCATGGATATCACTAGAATATACCTGTTTAACTGCAGAAATAGTGCTTTGATTCCTGTCGGAGAAGATAACAATTTCTTTATCGTCGTTCAAATGCTTGCTTCAATTGATCAAGCAACCAAAGTCAATTCTCAATTGATTCTCATTTTAAAATCCCAAACACCACCGAGTACATCCCATCATTTCCATCCAAAGCGGTTGTTGCAAGCATTAAACCATGAAAGAAGTCCTTTCAAAACAGTGTCATCAATGAACAATTATGGTCAACATCTGGACGAAATCCATGTAGACAAGCATGGCATGCAATGAAAGCTGATGAAATCGTTGTTCTTCATTTTTTATACAATGCATCAATGCCACAATGTGAATTCTCTAAGCGCTCACACATCCATGGAACAAGTTTGTAGGAATCTTTAGTTGCCCTATCATTAAATTCCTTTGTTTTTCCTTTCCTCACGAAGCTTGTTGGTAACTATATTCATACCATAATCACATGAAAAATCTGAAACAATTTGTGTTGGCAAATAAGTTGTGTTGCTATTAATTTTTTCTTAAACAATTCTCCAAATAAATTTTGTTGGAAGAAAATTTTTCATTCACATTTGGTCTTGAGCAGTATGTTCAAGTTCTTGTACAAATTTCATCACCATATAAATTCCCAATGTACCAACCTGCCCAACCCTTATTTTCCAACAACAAGCTGTCACAACACATCTAACCCCTATATAGGAAATGTCATTTGTAACCTACTAAAGAATAATCGATAGGCCAATGAAAACTTATGCAATGCATCCCAAAAAAGCATCGACACTATCAAACAATTGCCCTTCTCCTTGTATCACTAACTCCCATAACTTTGAGAACATTGGCAAAACTAGGGCAATACTTTGGCATGCATTTGCGGCATTGGTCATTGGTGTTTGGCTACTAGAGTACCTAGAAATCAAACAGTTATGGCCTTGCAACTTCATTGCACATAGAAAAAAAATATAACTCTAAAATGCAACAATAAATTTCACTTGCCTTGATCATTTGTGCTTGGATTTCGCAGGGTCACATTCTTCAAATTCATAGACATCTACAATTCCCCTCATTGAGTGCAAGCAAGTTGTTTAGAGAATCTTGTCCATCCAAAGGCACAACCGAGTTTTATCAGTTTGAATATTAGCTCAAATTAATATACAAAATAGCAAGTACCTCATATACCCTCTCAAAAAATTGATTGTATATCGTATTTTGAACAAAAGAAAAACCATTAATCAAACCTCCGTCACACTTGACAAATATAGCATCATAAACTCTAATCTCACCTCCAATATGACAATAGAAAATTACACCTTTATCAAAATAAAACTCTGTTTATAAATCCCAGCCTAGTACTATAACAAAAAACTACGTTAGCAATAAAAAAGAACAACAAATTATGAAGGACAATACCATACTCGGGAATCAAAATGACAAAGAACCTTTGTGAATAGAACCACAACCAAGGTGTTCAAATAAGTGTTCACCTATAGGACGTACAATCAATTCATCGAAACATCATGCTGTTAATGTTATCTTAAGAGTGCTAGTAATCCCTGATTCGAGAATAATAAAAGGTATTGCAAGAGAAGATCACTATATATAGATTTTACTCAAGAAATTATCATCTTCATTATATAACCTCTCTATTGGCTCTTCACACAGTATATTGTCAACGTTAAAACGTTCTAATTGCATCATATCGTCCCTTTCCAATGAGGGCAATACATCAACATCCATTACATCAAAAACCTCATGAGATACGTCTTCTTGGTAAGGTTTTTCATCAAAAACTAATTGTTCCTCTAACTATTCAGGAACATCAAAAGACCCATGAGGTTGAATCCTCTCCACAACACACCAATTATTGCCCAACATTAAATCTTCGATATAAAATCTTGTTTTGTTGCGATGCTAGCACAAATGGTTGGTCAACGCACCATTTTTGCACTATTTTTACACTGGTGACTTTACAATCCTTATCTCTTTGGAATACTGCATTATCCTTCACTTCCCACCAATCATATTTGGACAACAAAACCTTCGTTTGTCCAAGTAAATATTCTAACTCAATAATATAGGTGATCACACCATAGAAGTCTATCATTGTTTGATCATGCTCTCCCTCCTTTGTTTTCCTTTTCTTCTCACGATCTCAAGTATAGAACCTAAGTCCATTCACGTTGCAACATATGTACTGTTTCACGAGTTTGTTAGGACCCTTGGCTAATGATAAGAGTTCTTTGTTGGCATTCCCTTCATTGTACAACTATTTAACTTATTATTCCAAACCATTGAAATCAATATAACCGTAGCCAAGGAATCAAATTTACACAAGCATGATAATAACACTTGGCAGGATATCATAATATGCTTACACATTGCTCAAACCATTTAGAAATTTGGGAGTCATGCCTTTTATTTACATTCCTCATATTCTCAGCCTTTAGTTTTTCCTCGTGCTCTCTATAAATAAGATGTATATCATTATGATCCCAATTAACTTGTACGATGGATGATTATAAGGACATAATTAATAAAAGAACAAATACAAGCAATTAGAAAAATAGACTTACCTTACATAGATTCCAATCTCCTCACAATTATTCAACACATAAATACGAGCCTTCTTCTACTCAATGTTGTTCAACTCACCATAAATGAATGAATGGGCATTAAATGCAAATATAGACAACTCCCCCGACTTTTTCCTTCATCGTAGTTTTGTTCGGGTCGATTGAATCTTGTATCAATATTAAGTAGGTGCATAGAACAAAACGTCAAACATTCGTTGTCAATGTAATGTTTAGCAATTGACCCTTCTAGTCGAGGCTTATTATGTACATAGACCTTTAGTTTTTTCCTTTGTCTATTGATATACATAATCAAACAATTAAAGCATTAATGACATTAAATTGACTATTTCTTAATTAATCACTTCATTAATTAATCATACAACGCCTTTCGAACAAAAACATCCACTGATATTGCGCTAATCCAGCAATCTTGGCTTCTGTAACTAGGTGAACCATTAGATGCACCATTACATCGAAGAATGCTTGAGGAAATATTCATTCAAGTTTGCATAGTATCAAAACAATTTACCTTTCAAGTTTATCCAATGCATCCAAATACAGTGTTCTAGAACATAACTGCTTGAAGAAATTACAGAGCTCAACTAATGGCTGGCACACTTCCCTATTCAAGAAGCCAGATAATGCCACTAAGAGTATATGTTGTAGGAAAATGTGACAGTTGTGTCTCTTCATTCCTGAAATACAACACTCCTAGGTCTTCACACAATGAGAAATATTTGAAGCAAAACTGTCTAGAAACTTAATTGATCTCAATAATTCACAAATTCTTCTCTTCTCTTCATGCGAAAAGTGATAACATGCAAAAGGAATAAGAACTTTATCAACTTCAAAACGCAGATGTAATTCAAACCTTAAGCCCATGGCCATCAAATCCTAGCGAGCCTTCCAGTTATCCTTAGTTTTTCCATCAATGTTCATTAATAGCCCAAGCAAATTATCACATACGTTCATTTCTATGTGCATGATATCAAGATTGTGTCGTAGTATAAGGGTTTTCCAATACGACAATTCAAAGACAATGCTCGTCTTTGTCCAATTCAAATCATTGTCTTGACTCTTTCTCTTCTTTTTCTTTTGGATAGTTTCAGGTGTCTTACCAAACTCAAGTGGTTCAATAGTATTCAAATATTCCAATATGCAATCCCTATCTAGACAAGTTAGCATAAGCAGTGAAGTCATTTATAGTCCATATCACCATTGCACACAAGCAAAACATTTGTTTGGTGTAAGCATCATATGTCTCAATGCCAATGTTCCCACAATGCCTTTAATTCATCAACCAACGGTCGTAGAAATATATCGATGTCATTTCCTAGAGAAATTGGTCCAAGAATAATCATAGATATCATAAGAAAGGGATCCTTCATACATCTCCATGGTGGCAAATTGTATGGCATAAGAAATAAGGGGCAAATGTTGTAAGCATTACTCATGTTGTCAAACAGATTAAAGTCATCACTTGGTACACCTAGCCTAATATTGCAAGGATCCTGGGCAAATAATTCATACTTCTTCTCAAAAACTTTCTAGGCATTTGAATCATTCGAATGTCTCGAAACATTATATTCATTAACACGCGTATCTTTATTCCACCTCATATCATGAGAAATATTTTTATTTAGGGTTAATTATAATTTTTCCCCTCAAATTATACCTCTTGTTGTAATCAGCCCCCTATGGTTTTAAATACTATAATTTGCCCCTTCCAAGTTTCAAGTAGAATAAATTGACTGACAAAAGTGGTTGGAACTTAAAAATACCATTACATCACCCATCGTGTACATTATTTCTCATTTTTTTCTTGAGATACCAACCGAAAAAGAAATATATTGATCAATTCTGATTCTTTCTTTTTCTCTTGGTTCTTTTCCGATCAAGGTGTATAGATCCATGGATCTATGTGTCTATATAGATCCTGTTTATGGATTAACAAAAATGTGCAAAAGCTCTATTTGCCTCTGTCATTCTACGAGTCTCTTCCTTTTTGCGCATGACATCGTCATGCCTTTTGGCAACATCCACTAATTCGGAACTTAATTTGAAAGCCATATTTCGACACGGATGTTTTTGGAATGCCGCTAATAACCAACGAATGGCAAGTGTTTTTCCTTGTATGGATTCTATTTCAATGGAAACATGATGAGTTGATCCGCCTGCACATCTTGCTTTTATTGCTATATTGGGAGTTATATCACGTAAAAATACATATAGTGGATTTGTTTCTTTCTTTTGTTAACTTTTTCTCACGGCTCGATAAACAATTTGATAAACCAATGATTTTTTTTCCATGTTTCAAAGTATGGTTAACCAACATCTTAACTAATCGATTCTATCCCTAAATATAAGGAAATAAAAAATTCAAGGAAAAAATGCATATGTTCGGCTCAATAGTCAATACCAACACATTGCATAACACCATGTTTGCCTTCACTTTCGCCTCTACCTTCACCCAACACTAACACGTGAGCACACATATACACATTCTTTTCAGAAGTAATTGTATATTTTTAACGAAGTAGAAATCACATAAATTTCTTAGGTCTACCTTACGTCATTTTTTATGGTTTAAAATTAACTGTTGGAGTTAATCACAAAATATTCAAACTTAAAAAGGGCTATTTGTTAAAATTAAAACTTGAAGATGAAGACAAACTTTAATCTCTTTAGTCTCGGCCTTCATGAGAAGTACCACAAGACCTCTTGAGGTATCTTTTTGAATCTTTCAAACTTTAATCTTGACTTTTTATATTTTGGACAATTATCTAAATCCTTATATTCCTTCACACAACCCGGACGATTATCTAAATTGTTATATTCCTTCATGAACACCCTGGCTAACCGATTCTTCTCCACCATCCCAATTGTTCCCAAAATGTCTAGTGGCAATATCATATATCATTCCATGCATGTAATCATAGTCGTTATCTTTTTAGTCGTTTTCCGCAGCATTATTAATATAATCAGAATTGTTTGCAAACGCTTTACCATGATACCTTTAACTAACTTCTCGAGTTTGGTTGTAGAAATTGTTACACTTGATACAAGGACGTGGGATCTTATTATGGAGCTCTTGATGGGCACACAAACCGAAGGAAGTCTTTCACTCCTATTTGGTAAGTATGGTGCAATCTATTCTTTAATTGGATGCAACTCCTATCCATGTATGTGGTCCTGCCCCAACATTTTCAACATGCAAGAGTATATTGTTTGGTACATATGAAAAGCATACACATGTCAATCCTCAACAATACCATTCAGATGCACGGAAATATTCATGATAAGCATTACAATTAACCAGGATATTCTTGTCACATACATACGTGACCAAATTAAATCTAAAATTAAATTTTTTTGATTTTAGTACTTTTTAATAACATCTCTAACCATGATTCAAATTTAAATTAGCATTTGAGTAAAAAGTTTAATTTGATATAAAGGACTCCAATGGATAAACTCAAGTTTAAAAAAAGAGATACCCAAATTTAAATGAGAGCAAACCTAAATTTAAAAGGGAATAAGGATGATCAGTGGATCTTTCAAAAATGATAAAATCTCACAATTAAATATTTGAGTAAAGATTTGAGTTTTCCTTAGTTTGAGTAATAAATGAGTTTCCCTTAATTTTGTATAAGTTTGAATCAAGAGTCGAAGCAAAGTATTTTAGACTTTTTTACTCAAATTTAAATTTGAGTAAAATTTGGAGATGCCCTAAGGTAAGATAATTAAAATTACTTAATTTTAGTTGTCAAATTTCAAAGTTATTAAAAAATTTGAAACATATCCCCAAAAAAAGGAGAGGATTTATTATGAGTTTTAATTTTCTTAAATTTTAGGTTTTGTTTTATTAGAACTAGTATATATGGGGTTTTTTTCTAAAATCTTTTTCAAGAAACTTATTTATTAAAAAATGTATTCAAGTCTTTCTATGTCTTGAGTGGATTTTTTTACAAAATATTTTTTTTAATGTATTTTTAACAATTAAGTTCAATTTCGTGTTCCGACTTCCGAGTCCCATTTTCTTCTTTTTAAATTGAAATTAGTACTCTTGCTGGTCATCTTTTGACTAGACCGATGGGCTTTCTTTTTTTTAAACTGAAATTAGGACTCCTATAGCTCATCTTTAGCTAGACTGATGGGCTTTTTGGCTGGGTTGGGTGAAGGTACGGCTCAATCTTGTCTACAGACCCTACGAGGTAGCCCACAACCTACCAAAAGCAGAGCCAGATCGAGGCATCGTATGTAGGTAGGCCCACCGGGCTAATGGTTAGGGTCAGACTGACTGAATAACTTCAACGATTAATTTGAAAATTAAGTACAACCTTAAAAGGTTGTTCAAGTAACTTTGGAAATCGTATCGAGTGGAACGATTTCGTGTCGGATGAAATTAATTTGTATTAAAAAACTCTTCATCTATATCTCATTCGTTTATATAAACGAGTCCAACTATCACACTCGTACACTAAATCATTTATTAGACGAGTTATCCGATATAACCCGTGTGTCACCCGCAAAATAAGAGAATAGGTTAGAGTATTTCTAGTTACACACGAAAAATATCAACTGGCTACACATTATACATGTTTACCTGTTTACTATAAAAAAAAATCATGGTTTGCAAAAAAAATAAACATAAATGACTACTAAATTTAATTGAGTCTAAGGGATAGGAGATGTGAGATGAGGTAAAAGTTGAGAGACCTAACTTTTTAAAAAAAAATTATTGTACAACTGTTAACAGGTTAAACGGGTTGAAACGAATTTATGGGTTAAACACAAAACGGTTCATTTATTTCACGGGTCTACCGAGTTAACTCATTAATCACCCAAACCCGTTAAGACTACACTCAAAACCCGTTAAATCCGTGTCAAATTCGTGTCGGTTTCACTAGTCGTGTTTAAAATTGTCAGACCTAAACTCAAGTAATAGTAGTAGATAAATTGTAAACTCAGATGTCCTAAACTTGAATTACAGTAATTTTTGAGGTTAGGTCATTAGGAATAAATTCTCATGAATACCCTATTCCCCACATGAATGATCTATTTTTGATAAAATCGAAGAGAGGATTAGTCGATATGCACATAAATTGATTCAAATACGCCAGATTGTTGAAAACCAAAAAAAAAAAACCAAAAATAAAATACAGATCGTGAGTCAATCTGTCAACGTGGAAAAACCACCATAGGTCCACCACTAAGTAAATTAAATTGGTTATAAGGGCTTAGTGGTTATACAAATTGTACAAGTTCACTAATTAGCACATTTAATTAATTAGGTTTGTTGGCTATTTTAGATCGTTATAGTGGACACTTTTTTCATACAGTTATACCTCTGTTTTTGATACATCAGTCGTTCCCCCTATCATTAATTTGTTAGTGGTGATTATCAAGTCAAAATCACCACTAACAATTGTCCTAAATGCACACCAAAAAAAATAAAAGTGGCAGTAACAATAGTCATTGAAAAATAAGTGGCAGTAATAATAGTCATTGAAATTCAGGACATTACGTAATCATAGTAGATTGCCTTTATTCGCAGACAAACCCTCTCCAGAGGAGTCTAGATGGAAAAACCTGCAACCGCTCCCCAATGAAATATTCAGCAATTTATGCCCATAAATCGAACATGGAACATAACCGTTACAGACCTCAAGCAAAACCTTTAATGGGGCACTAAGCACCACTAAACTGAAAGTGTTGGAGAAATATCAAAAAGGGTTTGGTATTCAATAACCAAACCGTATTGCTATACATAGTTATATAATGATACAAAGTACATAAAGATTATCAAAATCTGAACATAAAATATTAAGATATATAATACAAAATCTAAACTAATGATGTTATCATGTGGAGGTCAATCAGGCGGATGATCAAATAGCTCAACAGAAGATAGAGCAGCAGATGGATATGGATTATCTTGAGAAGTCGAAGTTGTAGGAGAATTTGTAGGAGGAAGCTTATCACTCCCTCGCAAGCTGATGGGAGGCAGCAGGACATTAGTTTGGCACGGAGCTGGAGCAAAGCGAACCGTAGTGAGACCTTTAGTAAAAACATCGGCAATTGATTTTTGGCTGTGTTAATAAACTTAAATAACAAACGGCTCCATTAAGCACTTTCTCATGA